>PVIA01005352.1:22200-117196 GCA_004024845.1 Tonatia bakeri
TGGACAAGAAGAGATGTCCAACCGGCCATTAGAACTACTCGAGAGGTAGAATTTCTTTCTAGCAGCATTACTAAGATATTACACTATATATTATATATATTCTTAGTAAATCAAGATGTAATTCATATACTACAAAATTTACTTTGTCAAAGTGCATAGTGCGGTGGTTTTTAATATATTCACACTCTTGTACAGCCATTATCAAGATCTAATTTTAGAACATTTTCATCACCCATGAAAGAAATATGTGCCATTAGCAGTCACTCCTCATCCCCCTCCCTTCAGCCTCTGGAAACCACTAATTTACTTTCTGTCTCTGTGGACTGGGGGTAGACACTTGAGACTCACAACATGAAAGTGGTGTGTAAAACAGAAAGGAATGGGACTCACCAAGGGGGAGAACATAGCAGGAAAAGGAAATAGCCAGACAACAGCTATTTGAGGGGATGATAGGGTTGGCTTTTGCACTTGAGTTCTTTCTAAGCCTACACCACCAGGTGGCTGGCATGTTAAATGACTTTTCTCATTCCATGGTTTTAGCAGCAACCTGAGATTTGACCAACTGGTAAACACCGAGGTCAACAAAAATGTCCATTGCTTTGCCCGAGACTTGGCTTCTTGTGTCATGAGAACACTCTGCATTTTATCCAAAAAATTATCTTTTTGAACTAGCCTTCTAGATCTCTGCTATCCAGTTATGTAGCTACTAGCCATATATGCCTATGTAAAATTAAAATGTATACTATTTAAAATAACATTAAAAAATTTAATGTGGCACTAGCCACATTCCACATGCTCAATAGCCACGTGTGGCTATTAGCTACCACAGTGGACAGTGCAGATATAAAACATTTTCATCATCACAGAGAGTTTTATTGAGCAGCACGGTTTTACAAGATAACGAGTTTTCTGTGTTGTAGGTTGTTTTGTAACGGCTACATTCCTCATTTGGCTTAACACGTCACTTCTTCCCATTAGCTCTTGTGTATCCCTGTCTAAACTGTTGTCCAAACAGAGCCCAGGCCTTCACCAGCTGGTGCCCGACAAAGCACACTTATGTGTATGTATGTCTCCTTCTCAGTGGGAATCTCTGACGACATGGCAGAGCTAAATGTCAAGTATTTTTTTGATAAGCTTTTGGGTACTTTCGATGCTTATGCTCATTATTGCTACAAATAAAATCAATGAAGTCATACTAAATAAATGATTTCACAGATATAAATAATACTCCTAGTTACCATATGCATATCCATGGGTACCAAACAAGAGACCCGTGAAAGGTAAGAGATTGCACTGTAAGTTGTATCAGTTTCCTATTGCTGCTATAACAAATTACAGCAACCGTAGTGGCTTATAACAACACAGATTTATTCTCTCACAGCTCTGGAGGTCAGAAGTCCAAAATCAGCTTCATTGGGTTAATGCCAAGTTGTTGGTAGGACTGGTTCCTTCCGGAGTCTCTGAGAGGAGAATGGTTTCCTTGACTTTTACAGCTTCTAGTGGTCACTCATATTCCTGGGCTTGTGGCCCCATCCTTTGTTTTCAAAGTACCCTTCTCCAGTCTCTACGCCTGTCATCACACCACCTTTTTCTTTTTGTAGTCAAGTCTCCCTCTGCTTCTCTCTAATAAGGACACTTGGGACTTCATTTAGGACTCTCCTAGATAACCCAAGATAGTCTCCCCAATACAAGGTCCTTAACTGGATCACACCTGCAAAATTTTTTTTTTCCATACAAGGTAAAATTCACGGATTCCAGGGATTAGGACCTGGATGTCTTAGGGATATTGATTCAGTCTACCCCAAGGTTACGTAAAGTTTCTTATTGATTGAAGAAAGTTTATTAGTAATTTAATTATTCAGGGCTTCAAATTAAAGTTTCACAATTCAAATTAAAGCAGACAGTTTTTCTTTGTAATCATGTTGACAGATAATAAAAAAAAATGTCTGATGATGCTGGTGACACGTTAGCCACTGGAGACAAAGCAGAAATTACTGAGATGCCCAACAGTGATTCTTTACCTGAAGATGCAGAGGCGCACTGTGATTCTGAGACGATTTCAAATGAGCCGACCCTGGCTGACCCCGGAGGCGAAGTGCATGAAAATGCAGCCATTCAGCCTACAGAGTCTGCTGGCGCTGGGCACCCGGAGCAGCCCAAAGACACCAGTGCCGTGGATCCCCCACTCAATGGAGGAGTGGCTGAGGATGTGCTCGCCGAATGCATTGACGCTGTCAGCCTCGAGGCAGAACTTGGATCTGAAATACCTCTGAAAGAACAGAATAATCCGGTAGGAGTGGTTTCTTTGATTCAGTTCAACCTAAGTCCTTACTGACACCTACCATGGGCACAGATTTCTGTCACTTTCTGTGGGTGGCGTTGGGGGTTCAGAATATACTGTGATATCACCTCTGTCATCAAAACTGTGTTGTGTGCCGAGAAAAGGAATATTTGAGCATATTTGGCATTATATTTGCATTTTTTAAATATTTTTTTATATTTGCATTTTAAAAAAGGTTTTTTAAAATTTATTTTTCGAGAGAGGGGAAGGAAGGGAAAAAAGAAAGGGAGAGAAATGTCAATGTGTGGTTGCCTCTCAAGTGCCCCTGACTGGCGACTTGGCCCTCAAGCCAGGCATGTTCCCTGACTGGGAATCGAACTGGCAACCAGTTTGGTTCGCAGGTCAGCATTCAGTCTACTGAGCCACACCAGCTAGGGCATATATTTGCTTTTCGATAATGGTGTTATTAACAACAATAACAGCCACCAATAATTGGATACATCCGGTGTGGCAGGCACTCTGCTAGCCACTTTATATGTTATGTAATTCACTCCATACAACAGTTCTTGGGGGTTCTAAGGTGGATGTTATTAACTTCAATTTATAAACAAGGCAACCAGGCTTAGAGATCTTAAACAACCCAGTAAGCTATTAAGCTACTCAGTAGTAAAGTGGAAAACACTGTAATATTGAACATGAGTCCAAATTATTAATGAGCCTGGTTCTACCCAAACCAAGTCAATGTTGCCTTACTGTCACTTAAATTTTAATGCATGTTTACAAATCCACTATGGAGATCTGAGACATTCGGATCACATTCAGACATTCAGATCCTCATACACCATCCCGCCTTCCAGGGGGACAGAGGCAGAGCATGTTCACGGCCGGTTTCCTTCAGTGCCTGCGCCTGTCCCTCTGGGGGGAAAGACCACTGTCTCCCAGTCGGCACCTGGTGCCCATCAACACAACCACTGAGCTGGGTCCCATTGGCATCTTCACCTCCACCTGTGTGGGGATGGGTGGGGGTGGGGAGGCACCCAGCCTGAAAGGAGGAGGATGGCTGCTCACCTCCAACCCTGCCTTCTGGAGTGATGGGGGAGTGGGCCCCTGCCCTGCTTGTCCTGAACTGTGCCACCTCAGATCGCCTCTTCTTAAAAAAATTTTTTAAACAGTTCTTCCCCTTTCCCCCCATTACGCTCCTCTGCCCTGCCCATCCCCCCTCTCCCAGGTCCCTCCCCCTCCCCCCACCACCATTATCCTTGTTCATGGGTCCTTTATACGTGTTCCATCACTTGACTCTTCTTTTTTCCCCGTTGTCCCCTTCCCTTCCTCCCTCTGGTCACTGTCAGTTTGTTCTTTATTTCTGTGTCTCTGGTTCTATTTTGCTAGCTTGTTTGTTTTGTTGATTAGGCTCCATTTAACTTAATTAGGTTCCACCTGGCTTATTTCCCTGAACATAATACTCTCTAGTTCTATCCATGCTGTCACAAAGGGTAGGAGCTCCTTCTTTCTTTCTGCTGCATGGAATTCCATTGTGTAAATGTACCACAGTTTTTTGATCCACTCATTTACTGATGGGCACCTAGGTTGCTTCCAGCACTTGGCTGCTGTAAGTGCTGCTATGAACTTCGAGGTGCATGGGTTGTTTTGAATTGGTGTTTCAGGATCCTTAGGGTATAATCCCAGCAGTGGAATTGTCAGGTCAGAAGGCAGTTTCCTTTTTAGCTTTTTTAGGAAATTCTGTACTGTTTTCCACAGTGGCTGCACCAGTCTGCATTCCTACCAACAATGTAACTAGGGTTCCCTTTTCTCCACAACCTCGTCAGCACTTGTTTGTTGATTTGTTTATGATGGCCATTCTGACTGGTGTGAAGTGGTATCTCATTGTGGTTTTAACTTGCATCTCTCTGATGGCTACTGATGCTGAGCATCATTTCATATGTCTCTGGGCCCTCTGTATGCCCTCCTTGGAGAAGCGTCTGTTCAGGTCCTTTGCATATTTTTTAATTGGATTGTTTGTCTTCCTGGTGTGGAGTCATGTGAATTCTTTATGTATTTTGGAGATCAAACCCTTGTCCAAGGTATCACTGGCAAATGTTTTCCCATACGGTTTGTTCCCTTTTCATTTTGCTAATATTTTCTTTAGCCATGCAGAAGCTTTTTAATTTGATGAGGTCTCATTTGTTTATTCTTTCCTTTATATCCCTCGCTCTAGGGGACATATCAGTGAAAATATTGCTGCGTGGAATATCCAAAATTTTCCTGCCTATGTTCTCCTCTAGGACTTTTATGGTGTCGCGACTTATATTTAAGTCTTTTATCCATATTGAGATTATTTTTGTGTATAGTGTAAATTGGTGGTCAAGTTTCATTTTTTTGCATGTAGCTGTACAGATCTCCCGACACCATATGTTGAAGAAGCTATTTTTACTCCATTTAATGCTCCTTCCCCCTTTGTCAAATATTAATTGACCATAAAGACATGAGTTTATTTCTGGGCTCTCTATTCTGTTCCATTGGTCTATGTGTCTGTTCCTATGCCAGTACCAGACTGTTTTGATTACCATGGCCTTGTAATATAGTTTGATATCAGGTATTATGATCAGGTTACCTCTTTGAAGGGACTCTGCTGCATGCCATGAAGGAGGAGAACTAAACAGGAAACCAGGATGGGGCAGAGGAGGGCTGGGCTTTCATTCTCCAACCTATCAACAAGTCTGTTAATTTGGGCAAGACATCTAACTTCTCTGTGCCTCAGTTTTTCCCTTTATAAAATGAAAAATTTGCAGGTGAAGACTACTAGATATTCTTCTGATTAATGTTTTATGATTCTTTTATTCAAAATTTACTGCTTTTTTAATTTTTCTTTTCCAATTACGGCTTACATTCAATATTGCTTTGCAGTAGTTTCAGGCATACAGCATAGTGGTCAGACAGTCAGGTGCTTTACAAAGTGTCCCCCAGTATTTTCCTTTCCCACCTGCCACCGAATGTAGTTATCACAATACTACTGACTATATTCCCTACGCTGTACTTGACATACCTGTGACTATTCTGTATCTACCAATCTGTACTTCTCAATGCCTTCACCTTTTTCACCTGGTCCCCCAAAATTGGTTTCTTAGTTTCCTTAGAACTGTTC
The DNA here is from genome assembly GCA_004024845.1 of Tonatia bakeri. Classification (NCBI taxonomy): domain Eukaryota; kingdom Metazoa; phylum Chordata; class Mammalia; order Chiroptera; family Phyllostomidae; genus Tonatia; species Tonatia bakeri. Next base: position 27,624 of record PVIA01005352.1, read on the forward strand.
TAAGATGTGATGGGCTTTCTTGGGGAAGAGAGTGTTTTCCAAGACTGGAGATGTTTAAACAAAACCGAACAGTTATTTTGCAAGGATGTCAGCTGGGAGTTTAGATCAGATATGGTCAACGTACACACAATTTTGTTTCTGAAGCCAGAGTTCACAGACCCTTTGAAGCCGCCCATGGACCCTACAAAGGATTAAGAACTCCCAGGCTAGAGGTTCTCAACCCTAGCTGAACATTTCAACCCTGGGAAAGCTTTAAAAAAAATACTGATGCCAGAGTCTGTATTAAGTTGGGTTCTCCAGAGAAATGAAAGCAATAAGACACATATTTATGTCTCCTGTACCTATGAATACCTACATACCTAACTCTGGAACCCATTTTCCCTCCCCACTCTCCTTCTGTTGTGGGGAGCACTGATTCCCAGTTTTTATAATAAGTGCCACTGTTAATAAATGTCCTTGTCCATGAAGAAAACTGTGTTTTAGCCACACCATTCTGATATGAGATGACTTTTAAAAACTATACAAGTTCCACTAATTCAAAATATATATGCTCCTGATGCCTGGGTTATACATTTCAATTTCAGACTTCTCACAATTGTAACAAGCTTATTGATAGAGATACCACAATAAAAAGTCAGTATGCTCCTATACACCTGCCTTCTTAAATTGTTTGAGCAAATTGAGTGGATCCTGCTTTTCAAAGCACTTTGTAAATCTCCTCGACACTACGACACTACGAGGATGTGCTAATGGGCCGACAGACACTCCCCTGCTCTCCCCACGCAACAATGGTAGCTTTCAAGGGCTTAGAAAAGGTGAGCATTTCCTCAGAATGAAGTGTCTCAGAAGTACCTGGATGGAAGTGCAAACACCAGCCACAGAGTTGGGACCAGGACTCTGGATGTGTCAGTGTGGCGTTGCCCACGGGAGCTCAGGGAACCGAGGTGTGGGAGGGACACCTGTGAGTGTGTTTGTTCTGAGAAAGGCAGAAAGCCGATAGGGCTGCTTGGAAAGGATATCACTTTCACCCGGGTCATGTTTAAACCCTTCTAGGTGCTTGCAAATTTAGTCTCTTTTTAAGGATTCCCAGAAGAGGTGATTCAACTATCTCTTTTGGTACCCTATTCTTTTCTCTTGAGTTAATATGAGAAGTCAGTTTTGTGCCTCATCTCAAGCATTGCTCATTGGCTCTATTTTAGTTGCCCTTTGCTGGACACTTACAACATGTCCTCTTGCAGCGATGAAAACGACTCTTCTTCTGATCCAAAAAGAAGATGAACTCTACAAAAAATCTTGAATCAAAAGTTTATGTATAAGTTGACTATTTGGATCTTGAACACAGTTTCCCAAGGAAAGGCAGGTCCTGTAGGAAACAGCCAAACTCAAAAGCCTATTTGATCCCAAGTATACTGGAGCTGAAAAGCATCTCATCAGCCCTTTTAAAAAACTTCTATGGAAAAATGCCTGCTCAAAAAAAAAAAAAAAAAACCTGGTAGAATGTCCTTTGAGAAAGTATAAAGCTGTATCTTCTAGGACACATTAGATTTGGTACTAATGTGCTCAAATGTGTATATCTTTCTCTAAGTGGTTTACATCTGTGTAGTAACTTTGCATATGGGGCTCCTTAAAGCCTACATTATTCAGCCCTGGCTGGCGTAGCTCAGTGGTTTGAGCACAGGCTGCGAACCAGGCATCGCAGGTTCGATTCCCAGTCAGGGCACATGCCTAGGTTGCAGGCCATGTTCCCCAGAAAGAAACAGCACATTGATGTTTCTCTCTCTCTCTCTCTCCCTCTCCCTTCCCTCTCTAAAAATAAATAAATAAAATCTTAAAAAAAAAAAAGCCTACATTATTCGCTTCACCTTTGTCTGAGGCTGCACGGTGGCCATAACTTGGCAGGGAGGGTGGTGGGGCCAGGAGGGGCCAGGAGGGGACCTAGCGAAGAGGAAGAGACCAGTGGTGCTGCCGGCTGAAGGGTCCCTGCTTTGAAGGGTCACACATTCACAGTTTACGCCCTCAGTGAAGGCGTCTCATCTTTGCTGCTCCTTCTCTTTCCCATCCCTTCTGAAGTACAGACTAGAAGCCACTGACTTGAGGCTCCCCACAGGAATCCACGCTGCGGCATCCATGAGACATGTTGGACTAGGTTCTCGAAGGCCTCGGCCAGTCCCATGACACTGTGTATTGTGCCCGGGTATCTGAGTGGTGCGGCTATCTTCAGGATGCCTACAGGCTAGTTGGGAAAGGCGGTGCCATTTACAGTGATTGCAGCACGTCCTGTAGCACTAGGAAGTATAGCTAGATGGTAAAGGCACAAGGGAAGCCTTAGGTGGAACATTTACTCTTAAGCAGTCAGGAAAGTTAGCCTCAATTCAGAGATGGTTGTCTTGGGTGCTAATCAGGAGTGATATTTATTCCCAGAGATCTTGTAGGACCATATAATACACTAATCAATTGTCCCCTAAAAGATCCCCTCTACATCAAATATCCCTAAATTCTGAACACCAAGAAATGTGCCCAAAATAAGAAAAACGTCATCCCTACTGTTCAACGCCAATGCATAAGGACAATTATGAAGGCAAAGAATTCCAGAAATACTCTCAAAGGAAAACATAAACTACCACCAGGTAAGTTCTCCCCCTAGAAAAGGAAGAGCAGAATGCTTAAGTTATAAAATTGCTATTGCCTTGGCCAGTGTGGCTCAGTTGGTTGGACCACCATGTAGTAAACCAAAAGCTTGCAGGTTTGATCCCCAGCCAGAGTGTGTATGGCAGGCAACCAATTGATGTTTCTCTCTCATATTGATGTTTTTCTCTCTCCCAACCCCTCTCCTTTCCTCGGTCTTTGTAAAAAAAGAAAAAAGCAATGAAAAAATGTCTTCAAGTAAGAATAAAAAAATAATAATAAATAAATAAAATTGCTGTTGCAGGAGGCAAAGAAGTGAGAACATAGGCCAAGACCTGCTGGTAGCAGATTTTCGCCTCTTCAGTGAGTGAGCAGAGTTTGCTCCAATTCGTTTATTTCCCCTTTTAGCCTGCTGTCCATGATGGTGCTCAGTTTTTGACTTGAGCAACTTGTGGGACGCTGGTGCCATTTGGTCCTGGAGGGCAGTGCTTCCTAAATTGGGGGGCGCATTGGAATCACCTGGGAAGTTTGTTACAGATGTTTAAATGACCTCCTGTTGAGTTTTGGATACTTCTCTTGATCACGCCAAATCTGATCTGCTGTACCAGATGAGGCCGTTCTTCTGGGATGGTATAAGGCGGGGGCAGGGAGTTTAGAGAGCCGTCATATGATGACTTGTTTTCTCTGTAAAACAGGATGTGAAGCTATATGATGAAGGAGGTGGGGATTACATGGCATGAGGGCAAGAAAAAAAAGCTTTAAAATAACCATATTTAACAATAGAAGATCTGAGTAGATCCATTCTGCCTACTCTATAGTCTCATAAGTTTGTGACATTAAAGCCATGTAAAGTGGAGACAGTACTCATAATCAGAGAGATTTAAAATTCATGCTGCACATTTGGTTTATATGGTTTTGGTATTAAGTGTGCACATGTAGTTATTTGAGTATTTGCCACTGATAAATATTCTTTGTAGCTGATCGGGAGGTCATAGCTCAATTTCAAAGGAGCTTGACTTATAAATCAACTGAAGCCACTTATTATACTGTGAAAAGTTCTAGATTCATTTCACACTTATTTCCATTTGCTACTCAATTATCAGCTGTCAGAGCATATTAAGTATTGTAAATCTGAGTCAGAAGCTGTCACCCTTAAGTGTATTAACTCTCCTTAATCACATAGGTAGTGATTTTTCCTATAAAAGAATGATATTCATCATCAGCTTGTATCTGTCTTCCTGATGCTATAAAATTGCCATTGGCTTCCATTGCCAAAATGAAGTAAATCAACATAGACACCAAAAATGAAAGCTTATAGTCATGAGTCATGAGTACTACTGTATATGTTAACAGGCTTCTCGTTGTTTCCATCAGAAAAAAATGTTGCCCAACTTTCAAAGCTTTTTACTTCCTAGTATTAAAAATGTAATTTATTAGTAGTAGTATTACTAGTTAACATTTATGAAGCATTTATTTAGTGTCAGGCACTATGCTCATGGCTTTATAAGAATTATTTCTTTTAATACTCAAAATAAACCTCTGAGGCTTTTGGTTCTTATCCTACCATACCTTGTGTTCTGTAATGAAGGAAACAGTGGCTTCAAGGACTTGGGCAACTTGTTGCCCAAAATGACAGAGCCTGGAGGGAAACCTGAGCAGTTTAATTCCATAACCTTTTCTCTTTACCAGTAACCTACACTGATGGATAGTGTTTAATGTGTACTAGGTGAATCATTTAGGAATGCATTTGGGTGCAAGTAACTAAAATCTAACTTATAGTAGTTTATAAGATAGCAATTTGTTTTTTTCTCTCTTAAGAAAGAATGGAGATAGGCAGGTTCTCACGTTGCTTTAGTAGCTCAGTAGTGTCAGGACCGGCATTTGGGGTCCCCTGGCCTTTCTCTCGCGGCAGCAAAAATGGCTGCTTGTCTTTCAAGCATTGTCTCCACATTCAGGACAGGAAGAAGGGAAGGGGAAAGAGCTGGCACTAGCCGTAACGGTATAATTTGTTATGAAAAGCACGACTTTCCCAGTTATAGCTCATTAATTTAAAACTGTTTCACACGTCCACTCATTTCTGCAAGCGTGACAGGCAGCAGGGAGAAGGGAACTGGAGACCACTGACGGACCAGCCTTGGGTCAAGAGTTACAGAACCTTCAAACTTTGTAGGAATTTTTCACTTCTTTCTGAAGTACTTGCTTTCTTTTTCTTTTTAGAGCTATGATTCTTCAACTCCTAAGGTGTTCTTGCCTCCTTTTCTAGAATGTATTCCTAGAGAGTAAGAGGAAGCTGTGGTTTCACTGATTGGATCTGAATGCATCAGTTGCAAGTAACAGAAACTGTCGTACACTTAAGAAAACAGATGAGTGTCAGTTATTTACTCAACAAATAAATGTATTAAGCACTCATTATATGCCATGTGCTCTTCTTGGCTCTGGGGATACATCAGTGGAGAGGAGGACAGAGAGAGAAACAGACAGACAGACAGACACATACACACTATGCAAGAATGTCGTGTAACCCAAGGATACGAATGCAGCAGAGCCTGTTCCTCCAAGAGGAATAGGAACCGGGGGCTAAGAAGGTGGGAAGAATTCAAACAGCTCCTCTGAATATACGTCCTTAACTCTGCTCACTCTGCTTCCTCTCAGTTCTCAGTCTGCATGGTAGATGGAATGTGGTCACCCTGCACCACCGGAGTTTTCATCTTCTGTTCAAGCAACTGACTCAAGCAACCCACCTCTCAGTCCCAATTCAAATACCTGAACAAAAGAATTTGAATCTACTAAGCCCACAGACAGAGAGAGATAGGGTTACAGAGGTCATTGTGAGTGGAATGGGCACTTTGAAAGGCGTCTACCTTAAAAGGCTACCTATTGCTGCCACCATCTCCAGGCTCATTGATGCTTTTGTAGATGCTTTGCCTATATCACTCCTGGCAAAGCTCTCCTACCACCCCAGAGACCTGAACGTTACCTCTACCCTGAGGAACACGGTTGTTTAGTTCTATAAAAAGTGCATGAGTCAAAGTTGTTTTGAACCTTCTCATACCACCCTTGTACCCTAATATATTAAATCATCTCCCCCCAGCCCTGGCTGGTGTAGCTCAGTGGATTGAGTGCGGGCTGCAAACCAAAACATCACAGGTTCGATTCCCAGTCAGGGCACATGCCTGGGCTGCAGGCCACGACCCCCAGCAACCACACATTGGTGTTTCTCTCTCTCTCTCTCTCTCTCTCTCTCTTTCTCCTTCCCTTCCCTCTCTGGGGATAAATAAATAAAATCTTTAAAAAAAATCATCTCCCCCCACATCCCTGTCCCTGTCTTCCAGATAATGGGAGGTCTTGGTTAACATAAAACTCCCTTCTTCTCACTTCAAGCCAAGCCTTCAGAAGCCAACACCACTACTAACCAATTTGGTTCCAAAGTGCATAGTGCAGTGTGGGTTGGTATATTCTTTTATGACCCTTATAAACTATAAGCCAGTGAGACAGGGTTGTTGGTGATTTAAAAAACAAAATGAAACAAAACACTTCTCTTTGTTTCAAACCAATGAGTGTTTTTCCATCAGGGATAAACTGAATTGCTGACCTGTGGCTGATCTGTCTTCCTACAGGCTACGGATCCCCCTCCACACGGAGGGGCATGGGCAGGCTGGGGCTCCTGGGGCAAATCTCTGCTGTCCTCCGCATCTGCCACAGTAGGTAAGCATCACATTGGAATAGATAAAGTTTGGAAGGCTAATAGGATATGATAGTTCAGTTGTACCAGGTGCTGACAGAGTTTAACATTAGCCCATGAGATGATAAACACCTTTAGTGCTTATTGTTCTAAGTGCTTCATGTGCGTTAATACATTTATTCTTCAAAATAACCCTATAAGAAGGTACTCTTACTTTCTCCCTTTGAGGGAAAAGGAAGCTGAATCACAGAGGCAAAGACCTTGTCCAAAGTCAGGAGCAGCTGAGTTGAGAACCAAGTAGGACTTTTTATGTAAAAGCCACTATGTTATATTGACTCTTAAAATATAAGATTTGGGCTTTAACAAATATTTGCTAAAGCTTTGTGCTTATCATTCCACTTGAGTGTTTTAAAATCTACAACTAACTTATCCCCTAAAAGGATCTATAAAAGGCACTTTGGGAGTGTCTATAAAAGGCACTTCATCAGCAGAGCACTGAGACACAAATACAAATAGAAAAAGCGCAGGTAGGAAGGATACATGTGCTCTGCGCGGTGACTGACCCAGAAAAGCCTAAGGGATAACTGCCCGTGAACGAGCATGACCACTGTGTGAGACACCACTGCCACTTTCCCTCCTGTGTGTGGTTGGTGGAGATATGGTTCCTCCGAGGCTGGATGACATTTGCACACTGGCCTATAAAATATCAAAATGATGTTTGGTATATGCTTTTGCATTCATTTCGATTGCTGTCAAATCACCACACATTTTGTAGCTTCAAACAACACACGCCAGTTAGCACACAGCTCCTGTGGAGCGGGTGTTCAGGCACCAGACAGCTAGGACCTCTGCTCTGTGCCTTACCGGGCTGAAGTCAAGGCGTCAACCCACTGCATTCTCACCTGTGTTCAAGGTCATCTTTTAAGGGTGTTGGCAGAATTTAGTTCCTTACAGTAGTAGGACTTATATATCCCTGTTTTCTTGCTGGTCACTCTCAGCTCCTTGAAACTTCCCTCAGGTCCTTCTTTAAAGCCAAGAAGAGAATCTCCCTCTGGCTCTAAATCTCTCACTGTAGAAAGGACCCGTGTGTGTTAAAGACTCACCTGATTAGTTCAGGCCCATCAAGGACGATCTCTCTTTTGATTAACTCAAATCCAACCTTAATTAAGGACCTTAATTACATTTGCGAAATCCCTTCCCTTTGACTGTAACATAACCTAATCATGGGGGTGACAATCCCATTATACTCACACCCTGCACACACTCTAGGCAGCAGGAGGTGTATTCACAGGGAGTGAACACCAGGAGGCGAGAACCTCGGGGGCCATCTCTCCATACTGCCTACCCCACTGCCCTTGTCTGTTTGAAGTCCTCACCAATTCTAGAAACTTAGTACCATTTTGTGCTCTGGCTACATGATGGAATTTTGAAGTGTTTGAGTCTTGGCATTTTTCTCCTGTTTGCACAGACAATGGTCAAAGGACACTCAAAGGAAATCGAAAACATTTTGAAATGTTGAGGCTCATCCCAAGAGTCCCTTTGGACAAACAGGAGCCGTCTTTAGAATAGTAGAGACTGAACTTGCTCATTCCCTTGGTCACCAGGACCTCGATGCACACAAAACCAATGTAACTGAATACCACCCATAAGTTGCTCCTGACGCATATTTCAGAGATTTCTGGTCCAGATGTGCTGTGACTTTACACGCTAATAGTAGCTTAAATAATACCAATATATACCTTAAAACTAGATAAGTATCTCTATGGACCTAATAGAGAACTAAAACATGTAGCATAAGGGGAGGGTGAAGCCATGGGTTCCAAAGCTGGAAACAGGAAGTGGTGGTGGTCGGGAGTCGGACTCCCAAAATATAATAGGGATCACAAATGTGCCACAAATGGAGAGGTGCCAATGCTGGGCTCACAGCCTGAAACAGGGTTGGAATAGGGTTCAGCCATCTGTGAACAGAGGCTTGAAAAAGTTATGGGTAACATCCTGGATTGTGTTCTATATTGAATTGAGAGAGGCAAGCCAGGCATGCCTTCCATTATGTAGAGGCGTGATATCCACCAGGGCTTTGCAGCATTAATAGTTTAGTACCATAAGGCAAAGAAACTTATTGGAAAACAGAGCACTCAGAGCAGTAGACAAGCTCTTGAAAGTTTATAAATTGCCTATAAAAAATAAAGAAAGAAAGTAACCATGTATTCCACTGCAATTGATTTCAGTAACCTCATGTTACCCCCAGGGTAATTCCAATTGCAGACAGGAGTGCAGAACACATGGTCTGTAACAGAACACAGAGCTGTCAGTTCAGCACTAGAAACAGAAACCAATACTTCTCAGTGTTGAAAAACTGCCGTCACAGTAGTTAGAACTGTTTGGAGTTGGCAGGAGAATACCATATTTAGCTGTGTATTATGCGCTTCTGTGCATAATGCGCACACACATTTTAATTCTAATCCCCATGTATAACTTGCATTGTAATTATATAATTATAATCATGTACTACCCATATAATTATATATGTATACATATAATTATACATGTTTATAATTATATATGTATACATAATATACATATACAATTATGCCTATATGTATATATAATTATATGTACATATAATTACATGGGAATTAGTATTACCCATGTATAATGTGCATTCTTATTTTTCCCTCAAACATTTGGCCAAAAAAGTGCACATTATACAGGGCAAAATACGGTAATTGGAAAATAGAAATCCTTAGAAGGTGGTTCTCTGTTGGAAAGAACACTGTACCAGGCGTCATAAGACCTGAGACCAAGTCCTGACTGCTACTAGCTTGTGGTCACAAATTGTCAATAACTGGCTGCATCATGCACTCCACCTCTCTGAGACTCAGCTTCCTTATTTGAAAAAGTGGGGATGGGCGAATGTGACAAATTCTAAGATTCCTTCCAACTTCTGGAACATGATGATTCCATATTCTGTAGCTACATGTAGAAGGAGAAAGATACTTGTGAGTACTGTGCTAAGTGGAAAAATACAGATAATTGATTGACTTTTTGCTACTCTGTATTTTCTATTTTGTCTTTGCCTCACAATGTTGACCCAAAAGTTAAAGGAAAATGAGAAAAATTGACTTCCCAATGCTTATATAAAACCAAACATTTCTCAGCCAACAATTATTTTTAGAAAGGCCGTAACTGTCACGTTAGTTCCCTCCACAGCTGCACTGTCATCACATTCTAAAAAGACTTGATCACCTGTCACCCATGCCTTTGGACAAGTTCATAAAATTCCATTTAAAAAAATGGTTATTATCGAAGATCCAGGCAGGAACAAGAATGGGAAAGGGAAATGTAAAAAAATAGGATTTTGGTGAAAATTTCAAAGTTATGCTGTGAGAACCAGATGTGATTTTCCACAAGCATCTTAGAGACCTGACTTGTTCATAGAATACACTAAGAGTGATAATCAATAATCAAATTAAAGCTGATAATGCTGAAACCGTACTGCCAAGTAGAAGTTCCATGGCAGAACAGAGCACTGTATTCCTAGATACTACAAAAGACCTAAATGTCCATGTAAAATTTTAGTTTTGACAGTTTTATGCGTCCAAACACCTTCTGCAACAGGACCCAAGGAGGGGAAGGCGCGTCTGATCTGCCAGTTTACCTTTCAAAGTTACCATTCCCCTCCTCTGCCTCTTTTCCCAAGTTACACGTTTTTTTTTTCCTTCTGCACATTTTAATGAAACCCTTCTGCCAGCACTGTCAGAAATATTGACAGTGTTTATTATAGAGAATGGCAAACTTCTCAAAATGATACTAAAATGAGAACTCTTAGCTGTGTAAATCCCTATTAATGTCACATGAGTTCATGTGAACATTGCTAATGAGATAAGAACTCTCAAGAATCATGACTGGAGACTGATTCTTGGTCACTTCCTACTGGTCCCGTATGCTAAAGGACCCTCACTTAGGGCACCTGCTAACTCTTGCAGGGGACTCCCCCCTTTTTAGATTGCTTTAATTTTTAATATAACATGTCTTTCTTTTCTTTTTATATCATTCCTGTCTTTACTTTTCCTTTTTGAAAATGAATATATAAAAGAGAAACTAAAGAAAGTAGGATCCACAATCCTTTTAATCTGTGAGTACGCCCCAGGGGTTAATGAATTTCTGTTTCATGGCCAGGCAAACACTGTCAGTGCAGAAACACTTCCTGTTAATTTTGACCCTCAAGGGCAGCCTGGTGACAGAGGAGACATTGACCATCGTCATGGAGCGGGAAGAGCTTTCCAAGGGAAGATTGGTGGATCCCCTCTTTGCTGCACTTGAGTCTGCTGTAGCCGAGCACAGCAACACCATCTGTGTGCTTTTCTCAACAACTGCTCCTTGCATCTTCCTATAATATCCTGAATTCATTGATAGAAGAGGCTGAATTGCAGTCAATACAAGGCAGGGCAAAAGTCAGTTTGCGCTGAGAGTACACAAAACAAGGTTTAGAGCTACCCAGGCACCCCAGAGCTACCCAGAGCTACCCAGAGAGCACCCCCAGAGCTACCCAGGCATCCAGAGAGCTGCCTGCAACTGCTGTTGCCCCCCTACATTATCACTTGATCACAGAGGCCCTCCCACCTACAACAAATATTTTTATCCTGCAGATAAAGGGGAGAACTCCCTTCATTAGAGTTTTGATCTCAGTGGAACTCTCAAGAAGAAGGCCTGGTGAAATTGTAGTGCTTTTAAAAAAAAAGATTTTATTTATTTCTTTTTTAGAGAGGGGAAGAAGGGGAGTAAAAGGAGAGAAACATCAACGTGTGGTTGCCTCTCGCACGCCCCCTACTGGGGACCTGGCCTGCAGCCCAGACATGTGCCCTAGGCTGGGAATTGAACCAGTGACCCTTTGATTTTCAGGGTGGCACTCAACCACTGAGCCACACTATGCAGGGCTGTAATACTTTTTGATAAGAAAAATTCCACTGGAGGTATAAGAAAGCACCACACAGTGTCTTTGTGATCTGTGCCTGCACAGCACAGGGCTGATCCCGAAAGCACCAAGCTTTGCCAGTCTGAGGTGGGGCTGGAAGGGGCAGGGGTAGGTCTCCAAATCCTCCCTGCAGGGGTGACCTTCACTCTGCTGTTTGGTCAAGGTAACGTAAGTGAAGCTATTTTCTAACATAAACCAACATTTTTAAAATGAGGAAGCTCCTCACAAAGATCTAATTTTCAAGGCATTATAGAAAAAATGGACTAAGATGACATTTAATCAACTATAAATGGCACATAAAACTTTAATATAACATTGTGATTGAGCATGTGAGTTCTAGAGTCAGAAAGGTTAGGATCGAATCTTACCTCCACTGCTTATTGGCTTTGGGACCTGGGGCAAGTGGTATCACATCACCAGGTCTCGGTTTCCTTGATTGTTAAGTGGGTGTAATAGTATCCCTCATCTCATAAGATTGTTGAGAAGATTCAATGAGATAATTCACTGAACTAAAAATAATCATGCCCTGGCCAGGGACTCAGTTGAAGTGTCTATCCCGTACACAAAAATATTGTGGGTTCAATTCCTGGTGAGAGCACATACCTGGGTTGCAGGTTTGATCCCCAGAAACTGTACAGGAGCAACTAATCGATGTTTCTCTCTCTCCCTCTCTAAAATCAATAAATATACATCCTTGGGTGAGCATTAAAAAATAAAAATAAAACTATTTAGTCCCATGCCTGGGACATGATAAGTGTTCCATATTAGGCCATACCAAAAGTTTCATATTTCTCCTCAGTGACCTTACAAAACCATGGAAGGAAAATGTTATAATCCTCCTTTCAGAGAAGACACAGGGCAGAGATTAAGTAACTCTCAAAGGTCACACAGCTAATAAATGAAGAAATCAAAATTCCTCCACAAGACTCCTGACTCCTAAGTTTAGGATCTTTTCACTAGAATGTAGGTGATAAATTAAACATCAGCCAATCACTTAACATTTGAGGGTTGTTGTTTTTTGTGTGAGTATAATTTATTTGTATTCTTACATGAAAATGTGTTATATAAACAACAGGAAAAATATTAGTGCTGTTCAAGAAAACTCATAAAATACTTAATTTTAGGCTAATGCTTAGTGAAAAAAATAGCTTGGGAAAACCAACACCATTTAAATTAGACAATGTACAAGGCTTTAAAATGTTCTTATTTACACGTCTGTGTGAGCACACAGGGAGAAGGTATGTAATTAGCACACTGGGCAGGGGTCCATTCTGAAGATGGGCTTGGAGACACTGAAGAGGCCTCCGGCTCACTCAGCCCCCGCCAGGTTCTTTCCTCCTGGTCGTCCTTGGTGATGCTTGCTTTTCTCGCCCTCTCCCCCGAGTTTTACTTCACATATTCCCTACCGAGAAGGATTTCAGTTCAGACACTGAAATTTTAATTTTTCCCCAGGAATATATGTGACTGTTGCCAAGTCGTGGTTTCAAAAGGCTTTGGTGACAGGGTTCTTAAGTGGGAACCAAGCTTGTTTGTCCTGAGAGAAGGAAGAAGTGACCTTCTCCCTAAACTGTTTGTAAGTTTACGTCCCTTTCCATGTTTATTGATTCAACAAACTGTATATTTTGCACTGAGCGCCGCAAACCCAAAGAGGAAAAAACCTTTAGGATTCCACAGTTTCACTTCCTGCATGCTCCGAAATACTGGACTGAAGGGGACATTCTCACAAGAAAAAGATGATAAATTCTACCTAAAAAATCCTTTGCTGTCTCCAAGAAAAGCAACAATACAGAATAATTTTGACTGACAAAAGCCCTTTCTCCCTACTGCCGCTCTGCCAGCTTGAAAACACCCGAGCTTATCTGCTGTAAGTGCCACGCTGTGCAGTGGCAACGCCAAGGCCGTCCTGGGGGGAGCTGAGGGCAGCTCGGCCATCACCGCACCTCTGCCACGTTGCCCGAAGCCGGAACAATTTTCACAAGCCAGGCTGCTTATCTGAGAATTCTGGGTTGACTTCGATTTTGTGACCATGAATTCCATTCACTTAAGGCTTAGTTGGCTTACAGAGCTTAATTTTTAATACTGTTAACAGCATCTAGCCAACTGAATGTCAAACATATCAATGAATGTCAATAATTAGCTGCGTCTCACTTCCTCTTTCTGCTGGAGCATTGTGGCTTTATAAATATATTCCAGTCTTAGTGCCTACACCCCATAAGGGTTTGAAACTCCACACATGGATGCGTCTCTCACGTGTTTAGGGATGTTCCTGAAATCTAAAAGAAAACTACAAAATGAGCGGAAGAACAGATCGCCAGTGGGTTAGTAGGAAAGCAGCTACTAGTGGAAAACAATGGTTTGCTGGGGCCCTGGAGGCCAACTGGGCAGTTATGGGCAGAAATGATGGTGACCACGGCTGCGGGGAAGGTTTCACTCACAGAGGGCTTTTGACCATCCTTTTCTTGGCTGGTAGGTAGAAGATACGGTTTTCTTCAGGATAAGTGACTTTACTGAGGGAATCTTGTAGATGGTGGGGGTTTTTGTGTTCAGCAAGAGGAACAGCAGTGTGGGCAAGCAGAAGGGCCAGGTGCAACATGACACTCCCATCACGGTCATCAGGTTCGACATGCTGCCTCTGAGGTAGGCAGTGAACAGGGCACAGGCAGGAGCCAGGAGGTGGGTTTGCCAGGTGAGTGCCATGAACATTCCTCCAGTCGCAATGCAGGCCAGAGAGCTGTCATAACCCCAGAGTCCAAAGTAGATGTCCTTGATAGAGCCGAAAGACTGAGTGCTGCTGCTGTCCCCACCAGTGGCCCCACTGCAGCGTGCAGGCACACGAGCGGGGAGGAAAGCAGGATGGCTCCTAGGAAAATGAGCCCTGTCCACAGGTTGTCACAACGGTATGTCTGGCCAACACCCACAGGCAGGAATTTCAGTAGCTGCAGGGCATTGAGTTCAGACCAGGTGACACTGGGAACTGAGGTTTCCGGTATGATCAAGGTGGCTGGGAAGGACGGATTGTAATGTCCCATGGCTGAAAGGTACAGAGTTATCGCCATGTTGAAGGGCAGGGTGAAGACGGGCAGTTCCCATCTGACGAACACAGAGTTCAGCCCACTTGAGAAAAGTGGACAAGTTGTGGACAAAGCACATACAGGGAATACAGCCACCAGAAATAGTCTCCCGTGTCTGAAAAGACAGCCATGAGTGTTCCCACGAGGGTGGCATTATAGCCATGCATTCCCGCTGCAATTGCGGACCTATTGTGGGAAAGGTTGTGTAGACGCCTGTCGTGACATAGTCCAGCCCCTGTAGCTGCCTCTTGTGATAGCAGCTGTTTCTCGTGATTTCTCCTGGCTGGGTAGCTGTCCCTTGAGAGAGTGGCTGCCTCTCGTGATAATGTCTTCCTCTTATGATAGTGGCTGCCTCTGGCAATAGTGGCTGCCTATTGCGATAATGTCTTGCTGTCGCGGTAGAAGCTAACTCTCGATATAGTAGGCACCTGTTGCAATAGTGGCTGCCTCTGATGACAGTAGAGACCTGTCATGGTAGTGGTTGCCTCTTGTGATGGTGTCTTCCTCTTGTGATAGTGACCACCTGTCGTGGTGGTGCCCTCTCACAACTGTCGTTGCCTTTGGATATTGTGGCTGCCCCTCACGATTGTAACTGCCTGTCGCGATAGTGTCTTTGTCTCATGAGAGTGGCTGCATGTTGTGATAGCATCTTCCTTTCGAGACAGGGGTTGCCTCTCACGATAATGAATGCCTCTGTGGAAGTAACTGCCTTTCAATATAGTAGCTGCCTGTTGTGATGGAGACTACTTCTTGTGATAGTAGCTACCTGTCGTGATAGTGCCCTCCTATTGATAGAGACAAACTCTCCTGACAGTAGCTGCCTTTCAAGATAGCAGCTGCCTCTCATGATTCTGGCTACCTGTTTCGATACTGGCTGCCTCTCACAATAGTGACCGCCTGTTGCAATAGTGACTGCCTGTTGAGATAGTGACCACCCACCGAGATACTGGCCACCTGGTGTGATAGTGTCCACCTGTCATGATACTGGCCACCTGTCGCGACAGTGGCTGCCTGGCGTGATACTGGCCGCCTGTCAAGATAGTGACTGCCTCTTGCTTACTGGCTGACCCTTGCAATACTGGTTGCCTCTCATGACAGCGTCTTCTTCTTATGGTACTACCTGCCTCTCACAGTAGTGGCTGCCTGTCATGATTCTGGCTGCCTATTGTGATATTGGCTGCCTCTTGCAATAATGGCCACCTCTTGCAATAGTGAATGCCTCTTGTGATACTGGCTGACTCTTGCAATACTAGCTGCCTCTCCCAACAGTGTCTTCCTCTCGTGATACTGACTGCCTGTCATGATAGTGGCTATGTCTTGTGATAGCGGTTGCTTCTCTCGATAGTGCCTTCCTCTTGTCATAGTGGCCTCCTGTCGCCATAGTGTCTGTCTGCCGCAACAGTGCCTGCCCCTTGCGATACTGGCTGCCTGTTGTGGTAAGGGCTGCGTCTCCTGGCAGTTGCCGTTTCTCGTGACAGTGCCTGGCTGGGCAGCTGCCTCTTGTGAGAGTACCCGGCAGGGTAGTTGCCTTTTGTGGTAGTAGCTGCTTGTTACAGTATTGCTCAGCCAGGAAGTTGCTTCTGGTGGTGGTAGCTGCCTATTGCAGTATTGCCCAGCAGGGTAGCTCTCTGTTGCAGTAGTAGCTGCCTGTTGCAATATAACTCAGCCAGGGAGCTGCCTGTCGTGATAGTATTTGGTCCAGTAGTTGCCTGTTGTGTTATTGTCCTGTAGATGAAAAGGGGGCCACATGCTAAACCTGCCAAGCTCAGGGTGGGGGGGCGGGTGGGGGAGATTCTGCATGGTGACCTTACAAACACAGAGAGCTAAAGAAACCACATAGGATGGTCTGGAATTACAACTTTCTAATTAAAAGTGAGTCATGATGTGTAATCATGTCCTGGGCTGGTATCATCCTGGACAAAGGCCAATCTTTACCTTATCTGAGTCTATTGTCTTTTTGCATCTAGGATAACACACCCTCGGAATGTCAGGGTAACTTCCCTTTTCCCAACATTTGTTTTTAAATTATACAACATTCATACAACATTCTTATCTTCTTGGCAATATTGCAGTATGTCAAGAGGTAGAGGATATTCTGTCTCCAGAAGCATGGAATTTGGAGGATTCTCATTTCTGTGAGGATGCTAGGGTGTGCGGTGACAAGTGAAGAGACTAATCTAAAACTGTATACTGCAGTATTGTTTGTGTCTGTTGTTTTTCTCTGTTTCAGGTAGGACGGGTCAGTGTCTGAGACTGAATCCCCCCACCACCAGCCGAAAGGCAACAGTGACTCCTTACTTTTACTTCCTGGTTCTGAGCACTAGGGGTCGCATCGCACTCAGCAAAGTTTTAGAAGTTATTCTTCAAAGTAGGGTGTGGTATACAGAGCAAACCCTAGCTATGGAAAACCACCGCTTTAGGTTTCTAGTGGAATGCAGTCAAGGTGCACTTTCACTAAAAAGAATTTGGAAGAAAAGAACTATTTATCAGAATATATAATTGGAGGAAACTTAAGTACATGCAATTCTTGGTATATAATTATACCTCAGTAAAGCTGTGTGTGTGTGTGTGTGTGTGTGTGTGTGTGTGTGTGTAGTTGGAGTAGCAGCCTATTGTCATGTCTGGTAAACAGACACATCCCATTTATATGCACAGAAAAGTGGGACTTTCTTCAGAAACAAAGCGATTTTTCTAGAGGCAGCCTATACATACATATCTGTGATCATTAGTGTTCTGAGATGGTGAGAAGCCGTTCTTCCCCGGGCAGACGTGACCCCAACCCACAAAGGGTGGAGAAGCTGAAAGGGGAGATAAGGACTATGAGGTTTGACAAACCCCAAATGGTCTCAGAGGGGGAGGTGGGATCGTCTTTCCTATCCGGCTCACGCAAAGAAGCTGCAGCAGGTATCTCCCAGCCTTTTCCGAATCATTTACTCCTTGATTCCAGCTCTCAGAAATCTGGTGAGAATCATAGATTCAGCTCTGGGTGTACATTATTTCCATTTGAGAAATATGCTTTTAAAAGAAGCCAAGGAATATGGGCTCAGTGTGTAAACATGTTAGATGATTATGTTCTGTAACTTAAATGTGTTACTGTAACTTCAGTAAGTTCCCACTGAAATGTTTGGAATTCATTGGGAGCTAGAGAGTTAATTCAAGTATTACTTTTATCAGTTGCAGTGCATCTTTTTTCCCCAAGTAACTCAACAATGAATTCGAACTGTGTTTAATGATCTGCACGTGAATAGAGACATATATTTCTGTATGTAACTGATGTTGTAAACATTGTAAATAATATTCCAGGTTTTCTAGATCCTGTATAATGACAGGTGATTCCCACTGGATATAATTAGTCCTGTGTCGTATAAATACCAGTGTCCTAATTATGTTACAATAGCTCTGACGACGTGACAACTGATGCGGTACTACTGTTTGGGTTTGCGACCCGTCCGTGTCTGTCTGTCATTCAGGATGAAGGCAGTCGGTCGTTTTAACAGTGCCGTGCGGGCCCAGGAGCTACTCTTTGGCCCTAAATGCTGCCGGGACTTGGGACTTCCCCTCATGTATTAGCGCTGCTGCCGCCTTGGGTTTTACCAGCCTGAGGTCGCGCAGACCCGAGTGCCATCTTCCACTTTCCCCCAGGGAACTCGGGCGGAGGCGAGAGTGACGGTGGCAGCATGTGCTCTCTCTCCCGTGAGGACTCAAACAGCCACTTAGGATCGTCAGTAGACTATTAACTTTTTGTTTAGTTTGGGCACTATGAGAAAGTGATAGCTCATCCTGAGGGCCTCTAAGGAGGAGAGAGAGAAAAAGACCCCTGCAGAATAAAATGGAGATGATAATATTTATCAAGCCAAGGGTGTGTGTGTTGAGGGTAGGGTGAGGGATGAGATGGTCAGCTCTGTATTTACCAAATAGTCACCAAATACCCACTGCCCTGGGTCCCGGAGACGGAGGCGTTGTCCCTGCGCAGATGGAGCGAAACCACTGCCCTTGATCCTGGTGGACTGTTCCTACAGCTGGTGTTTATGCCGTTGCTGCCTCAGACAACGGTCAGAGCTGCTGGGGGCCCTTGCTGGTTTTCCCACTGACTTGCCTTTTGATTTTGATACATCAGACCCTGCTCTCTCCACGCTAAAGGAATAACTGACACAGTGAAAGAGCAGGTTAAAGCTCAACCAATTTCAATTCACCAAATAACAGTGGAAGGCCTGCGACAAGTCGGAAAATGAATGACACATACCTGCCTGGAGGAGTTGGGAAAAGAGGAGAGAGGATGACACAGGAACACTATTCACAGATGATATATAAGGTTTGGAATCCCAGGTTGCTAGTTAGACAGTGTGAGAAGCCAAAGGGAATAATAAAGCACCTGAGAGCACCTGACAAAGGTTTCTCCCGTTGCTCCTCACAACAGTAATGAAGAAACCGAGTCACTGACAGAATAGGAAACTTCTCCAAGATTGCTGAAGTAGGCAGAGGCTGAGCTGGGATTCGAACCCATGTCAGGGGGCTGCAAAGTCTCTGCTGTTCCTCACCACACTTTCTTACAACAACTCTGGAAGGTGAGCTGTGGCATCTGTAGGCCATGGATTTCTGTTGTACCCACGAACCACATTTTTCTCTCCTGATAGGTCACGGACTGACAGCAGTCAAGGAAAAAGCTGGGGCCACTCTACGGATTCACGGTGGGAATTCCGGCTCCTCTGATGGGGCCCAACCTGACACAGAAAACAGCGCCCCTCAAAGTGAGTGATGTATTTACTCGGGGGGCTTCTTGGACTTGGGCTGTATTACGCTATGTGCACAAATAGAAACTTCCAGATCAGCAGAATGAACTCTGAAAGGATGCTTCTCTCTTTGACAGCAGATGCAGCCGCAGATCAGAGCCCTGCGGAAGGCCCACCCACTTCTCCTTCCTCGGGGTCTCGGGGCATGCTGTCAGCCATCACCAATGTGGTTCACAGCACAGTAAGTCCTTAGCTGCTTCCTCTGTTTCCCTGGCGCCTCCCAGCACCTTCTTTTGATATCTCTATTTACCCATGACCTAGATACATCAGAGAAAAGATGGCCTTGCTCATAACTTCGGACCATGGTTTTCTGGTGCTTTTTTTTTTGGCAGAGTAGGCGTAACCTTGGAACCAAAATAATAAGAGCACAACAAAATGCGTTTATGTTTAACAGAAAGCTGCTGCTTAAAAGGCACATTGTTCAGGCTGATAGAACAGTGTCCTCCAGTGGCTGCAAGGACAGTGTCTGGTTGGGGGAAGGGGGCTCTTTCTTAGAGCTGGGACAGCTGTGTTCCCTCAGTGCTCTGTGTCCCTTAACCTTCCATTTGAAACATTATATAAACCATTTAAATAAAAATAAACGCTGGTAAAGGGTCAGGAACAACATCCCTGAGACGTTTCTCAAGTGTTTCCAGATAGCTGAGACCAATATTCTTCCCCCATTCCCACCTCCCAATTTCTACTCTCACTTCCTCCAGTAACTCCCAGTCTCCCCCTCCCCACACCCACCCCTTACTGGCGGAGCTGCCTACCTCTTGAAGAAACTTGCTATTGGCAACAAAACAGATGAATAATGAAAAAATGAGTTGAGGCAGCTAGGAGGTCTTCAGGGCCAGGAAGGAAAGGTTTATTTTGCGCTATGTAAAACCAGCTAACTAGTTTTTCTAGAAATGTAGTTCCTGTTCAGTGCATTCCTTTATTCATTTTTTAAAAAGAAATTAACCTTCACTATATACCAGGAGCTACGCTACATGCTGAGCATCTGCTGACAAACGAGAGGACACAGTATCCTGGAAGACAGGGACAATGTACTAGGCAAATGCAGTGCAACTCGGCATGAGTAGGGGCTGTGGGTGCATGCCGGAGGGCATCCCACCCAGGCTTCAGGGCAGGGGGTGCCGGAAATAGAAAAGGACCGCTCCTCTCCTTGGCTCTTGAGGACCTCTAGACTAAGTAGGGTGAATGAGGGGCTGCAAATGTGTTTTGGAATCAAATAGCAATACACGTCCAATATGCCCTGGGGAATTTGTAGGGCTGGGTGTGGGAAGGAGCTCTTTCCATATCTCTGGTATAAGAAGTGAATTCAGGGTCTCCCTGAGCTACAGTGCAAGGCACTCCAATTTATCTCCAGCATCCTCACATTCCTTTCTGTGTCCTCTCCCACCTTCTGGTACAGGGGTCCACCCTTCTCTGCGAGGGGTGTGTTCCGGGACCCCCAGTGGATACCTGAAACTGTGGACAGCACTAAACCCTATATGTACTGTTTGTTTTCCTATGCATACGTTCCTTTTCACTGGAAAAAAGCATGGCTTCTCTTTGGCGTATCCAAATTGCCAACATCACTACTCTTGTGCTTTGGGGACATTGTTAAGTAACATAAGGGTGACTTGAACACAAGTACTGTGAGATCGCCACAGTCAACCTGATAACTGAGACAGCCACCAAGAGACTAGTGGGCAGCAGCGGATTCAGCATGGGTCTGCTGGACAAAAGGATGGAGGGACGAGTCACATCCAGGGTGGGAGAGAGCAGGATGGCCTGAGCTTTCATTACACTGCTCAGAATGGCGCACAACCTCAAACATGTGAATTGTTTATTTCTGGAATTTTCCACGTAGTGTTTTTGAATGGCAGTTGATCGCAGGTAACTGAAACCCTGCATCAGAGGGCACTACGTTCCTCTTTCCCAAGATCCAGGCGCCCCCAGCCGGTCTCCCCTTACTCAAAGTTCCCATGACTTTCATTCTTCCACTTGATTCTGTGCTGAAGTAATCCCCCGCAGAATGTTAAGAGAAAATAAATCAAATTATGCAGAAGGGTGAATTGCTGATATCCCCTAGTGCTCCCAAAGCAGCAGGTGTATTTTAAGATCTGTTTTATTGCATGACTGTGGATTACTCCCAAATATGAAAACAAAGTCTAAATGTCCAAAATGGAAATAATAAAGTACATGAACTCAGTGAAATCCGATATTGCTATTGAAGTGATAATTACGAAGATCGGAAAACTCATATAGGTAATCATCTAATAATAAAATGTAATGTATAAAACTCATGTAAGGTGGGAAAAGCGCAGATGTGTGCACACTGTAATTGCTGTCATGTGGTTGGGGGACAGGAGCAGAAGTTGCAAGGATTTAATCAGTTCTCTTTATATGAACAGCTTCTTGATTGTTTTAATCTTTTTAAGAAATCTTGATTGTTTTAATCTTTTTTTTTTTTTTTAAGGAAAACCATGGCTGACAAAGGGATTTGCAAGAGGATAACTATATAATAGAACAGTTTCTAAAACCAGTGGTGTATGGAAAGCAGCCTGTCTCACTTCATGAATATGCTAATTATAGGCAGTAGTCACTCGTTTCTGGAAGTGCTGGAGAGCCGTCTGAAATAGCCTGAGGGCCCTACCCTCCAGGGCCCTAAATTAAAGAATTCCCTAAATTGGCAAGAGTATTGGACGTTTTAATAGATTGTTCCAAATAACTCTGTTACTTGGATTAAAATTTTTTCAAATAAAAGTAGCAATTGGGTCACCTATTAATTTTATGTCTTAAACATATATCTATTCATACACACAGAGCAGGGCAAAATTAATCCCAAAAATGCTTTGGCTTTTCCCCCTAACCACCCTTTTTTTAAATAACATTGAATGTCCTACAAATTATATGACACACTCTTCGAAGGGAAAGAAAATAGGATTAAATGGATGATAAATTCCAATGAAAAAATTGTGACTTTATATTGATTTTAATATTTGAAGATAGAGCCGTCTAGGAGTTGCTGACTGCTGCAAAAGAGCAAAATGTAAAAATGTAATCTCAGGCAATTATCTCCTCTGCAGGGGAAAAGCGTCTTAACTGGCGGGCTTGACGCCCTGGAGTTCATCGGCAAGAAAACCATGACGGTGCTGGCAGAGAGCGACCCGGGCTTCAGACGCACCAAGACGCTCATGGAGAGAACCGTTTCCTTGTCTCAGGTGGGATGATGTATTTCTGCAAGTTCTTCTTTCAGTCAATAAAATAAATGCATTCTTAATTATCTTCTTTATTATGCATTTTTAAGATTTTATTTATTTTAGCTAGAGGGGAAAGGAAGGAGAAGGAGAAGGAAAGAAACATCAATATGTGAGAAATACATCAATTGGTTGCCTCTCACACCCCCCTAACTGGGGACCTGGCCTGCAACCCAGGCATGTGCCCTGACTGGGAATCAAACCGGTGACCTTTTGGTTCACAGGCTGGCACCCAATCCACTGAGCCACACCAGCCAGGGCTTTTATTAAGCATTTTAAAGCACACCATTCAAATTCAAATGATACAAAATAATAGAGAATAAAAACTGAGTTTCTAACACACCTCTTGTCCTGGCCACTTAGTTTTCTAGGAGACAGCCACTGTAACAGCTGCTTATGGATTCTATCAGAATTACCGAATGGATATAAAGATGCAGATGTAGATAAAGATATATGCAGCCACGTACACATTCATATGCACATGTATATGTATATGCCTTTTCAACCAGGGTAGCTTACTAACCACACTCTTTTGTACCTGGCTTTATTCATTTAATAGTTTCTTGAAGATTATTCCATTTATGCCATTTATCTGTGTCCATTGAGGTTGCTGTAACAAAATACCACAGATGGGGCGTTTTACACACAACAGACATTGGTTTCTCATAGTTCTAAGAGTTCACACCCCTGCAAAAGGAAGAATCGGACCTGGCCAGTTTCCCAGGTCACTGTAGTGTCCGAGCCCCCTTCACAGTGTTTGTCGTATCTGCATTCAACCTACTGGTAAAAAGTGGGCAGCCGCACTCACAGAAGTGTGTCACCTGGAAGCCACACACACGGGCCATCTGCGGCGTTTGCTCTAGTTACTCATCTGAAACATGTGCAAAACACGTGGTGCCCAATGTTCCGGGGCACCCCTGGGCACGGCCCCTGTGTAACTCACATGGCCTGCCGCCCTGGGGCGCCAGAGCACTGCCAACTGTAACCTGCTTCTGAACAGTAATTTTTGTTCATTCATTCATTCCACAAATGCATTTTAGGTGTCCAGTATGTGTCAGGTCCCAAGCACTTGAGATACATCTAGTAAGCAAAATGGATAAAAATGCCTGTACTTCAGGAGCTATTGTTCCAGAGAAGAGAGGCAAGCAAATGGTAAAATTACTTAGTATTTTAGAAAGTAATGAGTACTATGGAAAAAAAGAAAAAGTAGACCAGAAAGTGGATAATCAGGAATGTGGTCATAAGGGTCAATGAAATTGGATGAAATTGGATTGTGAATGGGGGACTCATAGAGATAGATGATGACATCTGAGCAAATACTTGAAGGAGATGAAAGGCTTGACCCTGTAGAAATCCAAGTAAAGCATGTTCCAGTCAGAAAGAACAGCTTGTGCAAAGGCCCTGGGGCAGGAGTATCTGGTGTGAACAAAAACAACAAGGATGCTATGTGGTGGGAGAAGAGTGAGCCAGGATGAGAGTAGTTGAAGATGAGGACAGAATGGTAGTGGGCAGCAGACGATGGCAGATCGTGGAGGGCGTTTGTAAAGACCTTGGTTTTACTGTTGGTGAAATGGGGGAGCCATTGCAGCATTTTGAAAAGAAGAGTGGCAAATCTGACTTCGAAAGGATCACTAGAATTACTGTGTTAAAAATAGACTGGATAGGGAAGAGGGTCAAGGGCAGGGAGTCCAGTTAGGATACATATCAGTCGAAGTCCTCCCACAAACAGATGCCAAGGTGAGCTTAAATGTGCAAGGATTTCATTAGAGAAAATACCTGTGTGAGAGAAAACTGGAGGTTGGGTACTCAGGAAGGCTGGGAGAGCCATCAGAGCAAGATGCAAGTCTGAGTCCAGTGATGGGGAGAGGGAGAGAAGTTTGGGTGGGAGTACCCTAGACTGCTATGTCGTCAGAGGAAGGTTTGGCAAAGCCACAGGGGAGTCCTTCAGCCAAAGTCCCCTGACAAAGGAGTCCCCATCTCCTGGGAACAGGTCTGCCTTGGCGGTCCTGCCGCGCTGTGACCAGCAGGGAAAGTCATGGGAGGCATGACCCCAGTGCAGATGAGGGATGGATTTCAAAGCACAGCACCCGGGACCCTTGGTCATTTATGCTCCAGTGTCTCGGCCTCTGCAGGAGGCAGTGGCACTGATTTAAACAGGAGGAGGTGGTGGCTGGGAGCAGGGTGGAGCCATGCAAGTAGTCACAAGTCTGATTCTGGGTGAAGTTCAAAGGCCTGTCCTGATTTCCTGAAGAGTTGAAAGTGAAGTGTGCAGTGAAAGGAGGAGGCAAGGATGGCTCCAAGGTGTTGGTCCTGAGCAACTGGAAGGATGAAGCTGCCGTTAACTGAGACAGGGAAGTCCGTTAGGTTCCCCTGATCCACACTAGATAACTGTAGGGATCGGAAGTACTCGTCCACGCATCTCATAAATTCTTCTGTGTTCTATCCCACTGAAATGCTCTCGGAACATTTCTCAGATCCCACCCCAGAATCACTCCTTGCTCTTTAAACCCATCTCCTTTGCTTCTCCAGAGGGAAAAATAGAACCAACATCCTGGGTAAAGCCAGTTCTTCTTTAGGCAACTTGAATTTCACTCTCCATTTTTTTCTCTTTTTTTCTTTTTCTTTTTTTTTTTTAAAGATTTTATTTATTCATTTTTAGAGAGGGAGGGAGGGAGAGAGAGAGAGAGAGAGAGAGAGAGAGAGAGAGAGAGAGAGAGAGAGAAACATCAATGTGCGGTTGCTGGGGGACATGGCCTGCAACCCAGGCATGTGCCCTGACTGGGAATTGAACCTGCGATGCCTGGTTCGCAGCCCGCGCTCAATCCACTGAGCTACACCAGCCAGGGCTCTTTTTTTTCTTTTTGAGTGAATTCAAACCATTCCAGGATGTTTTCCCTTTACCTCCCCTTTCAGCCCTTCCCCCTCTATTCCAAAGCACAGATTTAGAGATGAAGTTGGTGTAGACAAAGGAAGCAGTTTCAATGTCACTTGGTTATTTTATTTTACCACCACTAACCCAGTGAGATGAGTGGGGAGGGGTGTGTGTGTACTTGCCCTTGAGTTGGCTCTGACTCCTGGTGACCCTGTGACTGAGTGATGTCCCCAGTGTCCCATCATCAGCAGCCCTGCCCTGCTCCTGCAGACTGCTGCCTACAGCTTCTTTCATGGCGTCAGTCCATCCACCTCCTAGTTGGTCTTCCTCTTTTCCCACTGCCTTCTGTTTTGCCAGCATCACTGCCTTTTCCAAAGAACCCCGACTCCTCAGGATGTGCCCAGAGTGGGACAGCCGCAGGTTAGTCGTTTGGCCTCCAGTGATGTTTCAGGCTTCATTTGCTCCAGGACCCACTTGTTCGTCTTTCTGGTGGTTCGTCTGTAGAGCTCTCCTCCGACAGCACATTTCAAATGAATCAGTGTTTTCCTATCAGCCTTCTTCACTAGGCCTTATTGTGTTAAAAGTTCCCAGAGGTTTGATGGGGTTGTCCTGAAAACTTTAAAATTCGGAGCTTGCACTGATATAGTCTCAAATGCAAGTAGGAGGGAGAATTCCGGCTGTGACCCTGTGGGTTATCGGCCAACAACCTCAAGACCCAAAATGGCTGTTTTATAGGCACATAATAAAAAATAAAATCTGTTCTTCCACCGTCTTCTCTTTACGACCTCGTGGTGGCCAGTGTGTTTACGGTGCTCTTCACAGACATGAAAAAACGCTTTAAACCTAATGCCTCAGTAAACTGGATGAGGAAGCAAATAAACAAGGTTTCGAATCAACGAAAGTGAGTGCAGGAAACTGGGAGTGATGGCGGACGTGTGTTCATTTTGTTGTTTTTTTAGTTAATCAACAAAACGTGGAGAGTGCCTCTGTTCACGGTCATATTTCTCATGATCAGTCTAAGAACGGATAAGCCAACATTCTTATTTATATTCAGTATCTAGTAAGAAATACATTATGAGTTTATATGCTATTAATTTTTTCATCGAAGATGTTTAATAACCACACACACATAATTCTAAATATAGTAACTCAGATAAAATCAGGTCCGTTTACTTCGGCTGTGAAGTCTGCCTAGGTGCAGACACTGCAATTAATTAATCCTGTCATGACAGATTAAACTTCTCTGATGCACATAAATTTGCTCATTTTTAAAAAGTTGGACACTTAGAGAATAAGAAATTAATCGCACACATGGAAAACATTTCAGTGGAAGCCAGTGTTGGGCTTTTGTTGTGCTTCTTTCCGGTCCTATTCCCCAGGCGTAGAATGTTTGCTTTGTTTCGTTGTGTACATAATGAACATGTAATATTCCAAGTGGAATATTATGTAAAAATTGTCAGTAGAATCAATCAAAAGCGTCATTTTTTTAAAGAACCTCCAAAATTACTAAAACCTCCTCTTACAGAGTCAGTCCTCATCGCTGCCTACGCCTTAGGCAGGAAAGGGGGCTTTCGGGCGCCACGGAGCGTACGAACTTTGCGTGTTTCCGCAGATGTTACGGGAGGCCAAAGAGAGAGAGAAGCAGAGGCTGGCGCAGCAGTTCCCGGCAGGGAGGACTGCACACTACGGGATGCTGTTTGATGAGTACCAAGGGTTGTCACACCTGGAAGCTCTGGAAATTCTGTCCAATGAAAGTGAAAGCAAGGTATGTCTGCACTGGTCTTTTTACATGACATCTTCATCAATGTGTTTTCTTAAACAGGAAAGAAACTAGAAAATCTGCCATTAGAACATCTCGTTTTTAGAGTGTCATTATATGCTAATATCACAAATACTATACAGCCTGTGCTCCATATTATTTCCTCTCTGTTGTGTACCGGGCTATTTCTCCTCCCAGTGCCCAAGAGAGCCAGCACAATAACAGTCATCACTACTTATGTAATGGTGCAAAGGGCTGCTCGAAAGCTTGTCTGCCAGGCTCCCGGCCCTGCGCTTCCCTTCGGTGACACAGTACACACATCAGAGACGCCCTACCAAGTCATTCTTCCTTCCCGCCCAAAGAAAACAAAGCGGCTGATGTTTCTTGCAGACTGTGGAGTTTTAATATTTTTGATATTATGGCTTATATATTGTATTTAATCACCCATTTGTTAGACTGTCTGAACTACAAAGGGCAGGATTAGCTTGCTGGTGGTTACAGTTCTAGTTGGGGATGCCCCTGAACAAAAACCTGAGAAATTATCCAGCAGCCCTGCGTGGTCGCGTCTGCCCTACGGTGATCCCAAGAAACAAAACATGAAGAGCAGAAATCAGCAGGGTTTGGTGGTTTATTTTTTAAAAGATGTATGTGGGGGGGGGTGCATGTGTGTTTAGCAAACACTTGTACTGGCGCTTATATAGTCACTATTCTAAGCACATTAAACCTATTAAATCACGTAATTGTTTATATGGCTCTTTTGTGTGAATGCAGGCTGACCGTACTCTGGGGTGTTTTTCCAGTGGGGGCCGCAGGGCAGTACCCTCCAGACCTCCCAGGAGAGGCTGTGGGCTCCAAGGGGCTATGGGCCATTCACTGGAGAGAGGCGGGTGCTCAGACAGGGGGCTGAACTTGGAAGAGAGCCTCAGAGTGCAGGAAACATCTGGACTCTCTCTAGGCCTTCTCCTCTCGTGTTTGGACTCTGAGGAGGCTGAGAGTCTTCATGGCCACCTAGTCAGGGGCAGATGCCTCCGGCCACATAACAGGCAACCGAGAACGAAACAAGGTGGAGACTCACACCCCCACTCCCCACCCGCGAGGTTATCGAGGTACAGGTTACTCCCTGTGTTTGTTTCCTTGTTAGTTATCCATGAGCCATCTCACAGTTATACCGGTAACGGATAATTTTTTAAAAGCAAAATCTTGAGTTTTATACAGATACAAAATGAACATGAATTAAATAATTTATTTAGCTCATTAATTAAATGAAGGAACCAACCAGCTGTTGTAACTGATTCAAAGGAAAAGCCAAAGAAGCACAAATTTTTATGGAGGAAAATGATTTTGAAATGAATGTGCAAAAGGACGCAAACCTGGTTTTCTCACAGGGGGCTGTCGCTCCGCGGGAAAATTTCATTCTCGTGTCTTTAGGCGATTGTGTCACACTGCAGTAGGCTAGCGACAATTTCCAGAGTTATAAAATCACTCCCATAGAATCAGAATTTGATTATCTGGCAAGGTGTGTTTTAGAAAACACATTTTTCCACTGAAGCTCAGAGTTTTCTCTACAAAACCTTTGAATCAGGTCAAATGTTGCACGATCCAATACAGCTCAGTAGCTGTGTGATTTTGGATCTGTCTTACCACAGTCTCTTTATCTATTAAATGAAAATAATAATGAGAACCTACTTCATAGGGTTATTAAAATAATCGAGGAAATCCGTGTGAAGTTAGTCACAGCATGCCTAATACCTAATGAGCAATCAATAAATGTTAGCTGCCATTTTATATATCTCTACGTGCATACGCATCTATAATGTTGACGACATTTTACTTTTTATGCATTCTTATGTTACATATATTTGTTACCATCACTAAAAGCATTGTAGGTGAGCGTGGACCCTTGAAGCTCTCATGGTAGTAGAGAGATTTCACTCTGTCTGGTCCCACCGCAGGTCTCAGTGGAGAAACAGCCTCAGGCCTCCAGAAAGGAGCCCCAGAGAACGGCTGTTGCTGGGAGGGGGATGAGGCCCTTGGAGGGTTGCATTGCCCTCTGCACACTGCTTTCTCTTCCCAACGTGCAGATTTTTGTAGTTTTCCTAGTAAGGAATACAGTTTTTTTTCTTGGCTTGGTAATGGTAGTGACTAGGTGCTGTGATAAACAGTCCCAGACATGTCTGGGTCAGAGCCATTAGCCAGGAGCCATCCTCACTCACTCCTCTCACAGTCCAGGGTGGGGGTGCCCAGCCAGCAGGCAGCCTTCCTGCATTTAGGGAGCCGGGAACCAGGCTCTGTCCATCTGGTGCCTCCACTGGGCACATCCTAATATTCATAGGCCTCTGGCAAGAATACAAATGGGGACCTATAGTGGGGTTGTCAAATTTAACAAACAAAAATCCAGAATAACTAGTTAAATTTTAACTTTAGAAAAACAATGTATACTTTTTTAGCTTAAGTATGTCATGTGCAATATTTGGGACACACATATATGCGACAAAAATATTCATTGTTTATCCAGAATTCAAATTTAACTAAACATCTTGTATGTCATCTGGCAACCTACACAAACTGAATATTTAAAAGTAAAAGGACCTTGGGAAACAGACTGCTGAAGAAAATATATTCTGTCACCCTACCTTGACAAATACACTTTTGTAATGACCTGGAAGGTTGGGTTCCCATTTAGAACCCCCAGACGCCTCCGATGGCCCCAGCCCCCTCCTGCCCGCTCTCCTTCCTTTACCTCCAGTCGGCCTCCCCTCAGAGCGCCTCCAGAGCGCGTGAGGAGGACTTGGTACCAGTTCTGCCCGCTCCCTGCAAACAACCACCTCTTCATCATCCTTTGGGCCTAGGAGGGCTCTCTGCAGGAGACAGCCCACCGGAAGGAGCACAGTCTGGGGAAGAGGTTCATTCAGGCTGTGGAAGGGGACCTGGAGGGTCACCTGGAGGAGGGCGGTCTAGATGAAGGAGCATGGGCTCTGGGCACATCTCCCTGTGGCCCTGTGGACTCCCCTGTGTCCAAGGCTGAAGTATTGGCTTTTACCATCATCTAGTGTCTTCTTAATCCCACCGGTGTGAGGCGAGCGAATGTAGAGGGGACCCTCCCATCTTCAAAAGCCTTGACCCAGAAATGATTTCTATCTCCTCTGCTCACATTCCACTGGCTGATAGAATATATCATAAAATATAAGGACTTTCTAGCATTGCTACTTACTAGATTGATTCTAGAGGACGGTTGCGTGGCAGTGTGGTATAATCTGTAAATCTTTAAGGAAAAGTTAACCCTTGTATTGCCATCATGCTCAATGTTTAACAAAAATATTGGGTTGGCCTTTGGTTTTTTTCCATAAAATAAAAGATACTTTTTTCATTTTCACCAATAATTTTATCGATTTGGATATTTTGAGCATGTCGGCTATCTCCCACAATTAGCTCCTAGTGGGTAGAGTCCAGGGCGCTGCCAAACATCTTCCAGTGCATGAGGCAGCCCCACAGCAGAGTCACTTGGCTAAAACGTCAATAGTGCCAAGAAACTTCACAAACCACATTTGACACTTTCGATCAGTCACAGCACCTTCTCCATACAGTGCCCAAATCTTTCTGTATGTGTTTCACTTGTGCTTTTAGCTTTCTTGAAATAATAAAGTATAATACACTGAAAATATTGGGTATTTTCTTCCATCTTCAATATTAAAATGGTTACACAATAATTCACCAATTTTGATAAGTTTTTGAGATGCATGCTGATATGAGAGCTGTCACAATACACTCTTAACAAAATTGCTTCAAATGAAATTAAAGACAAATTACTAGAGCCATTGCACAGAAATGACACAATGGACTTTTTGGCCAACCCAATAGTAAATAAGAATCTTCAAAACAGCACCCAGCGCCCCCTTTCAAGGAAAAGTCTGTAAGGTAGACTGTCTACCCTGGTGTTCCTGACAGCATGGTGCCAATCCTATAGCCAGCATCCCACATATATTTATTGAGGAGTGCATATTTACTTATTTTTTTAAAGATTTTTTAAATTTATTTTTAGAGAGGGAAGGGAGGGATGGAGAGAGAGAGAGAAACATCAATGTGCAGTTGCTGGGGGCCACGGCCTGCAAACTAGGCATGTGCCCTGACTGGGAATCGAACCTGCGATGCCTGGTTCGCAGCCCGCGCTCAATCCACTGAGCTACACCAGCCAGGGCCATATTTACTTATTTTTTATTATTGGATTGAAATAAAGATTCAGTGCACGTTGCCTTGGGATAACAGAATGAACTAACTAGGAGGAGGCAGAAACGCTGCTGAAGTAGACACACTGACAAAACTCTTTTGCTTAAAAAAAAAACCCTCCAGGGGATTCCCAAAGCAGAAAACCCCACTTCGATCACTCCCAGGGGGACAGCTACCCTCCAGAAGACTCAGTAAAACAAAACTGTTCCACGTGTGCATGTACATTTTCACTAGTGTTGCACTCTGACACACTTATTCACTTACCTTTTTTGTTGTACTCAGAAAACTTCTCTTGAGGAAATACATCTGAAGTGTAGGAATATGACGTGGGCACGTCTAGGACCCTGGGGCCTAAGCTTGAGTGTGTGAGCTGAAACGGAGTCTGAAAAGGTCTGACCGAAAGCAGGGGCAGCAGCCACCGGGCAGGGTGCACTCGCCTTCACCTGCTGGGCTCAGCTAATCGGGTGGCTCTGGTTGCATTAGCGACGTTTAGGAAAGTGGTGCTCTGGCGTCCCGATGCCCTCGATAACTCTCTCACTTATCCTGCTGTGCGAATATACTACCACAATGAATATTAAAACATTCAAAAGGGCACGGTGCCTCTTCTGCGGACTCTCCCTCCAGAGCAACTGTTGGACCTGCAGAATGAAAAATTAAAAGCCTTACTATTCTGCAGTCATACCTCACTTTGTATGTGGTTCTCCATGCACTTTGGCCATCGTGGAAACTGAAATCAGTCTTCAGGCTCACAGAGCATGGCTGGCCACCTGTACAAATAATTCTGAAGCATGTGCAAACGATCATTCCAAAGGGGGACCTGAAGGCGATGGGCAGGGAGAACAGCAGGTCAGGGAGGACCTCAGCGCTCTGTGAGGTCTCCCTGCGCAGCCTTGCACCTCCCTGGGGGGTGGGCCACTCCCTCCCTGGAGCCCCCACTGGGCCTCCACTCACAACGGCCATGTCTTTATTGGTGAACATGGGCCTCCCTCCTCTAGACAACAAAATCTCTGAGAAGAAAAATGTGTTTTGTGTATTTTTGCAACCCCAGCTCAATAACCCACATCTAGCAACTGTATCTACACCTGTGTATTTATTTATTCATTTGTTTATTTACATGTGTACATATGTGCATAGGTCTATGTATGCCTATATATAATTTCTCGATCATTGCTATAAGTACTTTTAAGTACCT
Organism: Tonatia bakeri; assembly: GCA_004024845.1. Taxonomy (NCBI): domain Eukaryota; kingdom Metazoa; phylum Chordata; class Mammalia; order Chiroptera; family Phyllostomidae; genus Tonatia; species Tonatia bakeri. Next base: position 60,041 of record PVIA01005352.1, read on the forward strand.
TGTTTCGTTTAACCTTCCAATCACCCTTATGAGGTAGATGCTATTAGTCCCCCTTTTACCAATAAGGAAGCTGAGGCATGGAAAGGGTAAATAAATCACCTGAGGTCTCATAATTAGTAAGTAAGTAGCTGGCATTTGAATGCCGGGTTGACACTGAAGTGTGTCCGTGGTCACTGTCATGGAAGAACTGCCACCACCGCTCACCTGGCACCTGGCACCTGCCGTGTGCACTCCCACAATGTACTTCACGTCTGTTACCTCGCTTACCGCACCAGGACCTCGGTGAAGGGCAAATCTCCCTTTAAACATTTACAAACTGCAGCCCAGGGAACTCATGTAACTTACCCAGAGCCGCACAGTTCACGGGCAACTCAGCCCAGCATTGCCTCCCACACCGTGAACCGCCTGGGTCCCAGGAGAGCTGGGGTCGTCGGCACGGAAACGTTGTTAAGGATCAGAAAGAATGGCAGTGATGCTGACCTACTTCTCTTTTCAGGTTCAGTCATTTCTCGCATCACTTGATGGAGAGAAGCTGGAGCTCTTAAAAAATGACCTAATTTCCATTAAAGACATCTTTGCCGCCAAAGAGATGGGGAATGAAGAGAGTCAAGAAGAGCAAGGTAAAGGGAAATCACGGGCTCACAGAGAGACAAACAGTTGGTGGGATCCTTCCGGCGCAGCCATTCATAAGCATACCCCTCCAAACAGGATGGAATGGTTTCATTCACTGCCCACCCCCCCACTTCCAAAACACACAGTGCACCTGCTCGCATTGCAGGAGCTGGCCATGTTCATCTAGGGTCCTTTCTCTGGGGGCGGGAGCCCCTGACAGAGGCACCTTTACTGCTCCAGTGCCCAGCACCATGGCCGGCCCTTCACAGGCATGCAGTGACTGGGCATGGTCCTAGGGACAAGGGGGGCCATGCACTGAGGAGGGCCCTGATGACTAGAGTACATGCCCAAGTGTCTGATTCGTTTATCTTCACGTGAAAGCTGTTGGATGGGATTGATGTTGATGGTGGGCTGGTCTTTCAGTGGATTTCTTTTCCTGTCTTTCCTCTCTCCTTTAATTGAAATGTATTTGTGAGTGGCCTATGCTCTGCCTCAAAATTACAGTTCATGCCAAGGCACACAGAACACCAGGGCATTATGTGTCAGGCTGTCAATCACTGAGCTGAGCTAGGTGCACTCTCCCAATAACCCTTCAACCAGATGGTGGCGTGGCCCCCAGCACACCGGGACCTATTTTGTGAGAAGCAAGTCTTCCTGGAGAGGGGGAAAATGATCTCCAAGGTAGGCATGCTTGGTGATAAAGCTGTCCATCTGGGAGCAGTACGTAGTAAAACATTTGGTACATATGTTATCAATGATTTCTTACTCATGTCATCACCACGCACTACAGCCATGGCATTCTTGTGGGTTCTGTCAAAAGGTCAAGCAGCCGTGGACAGGACAGAGCTGGCTTCTGGGACCACGCGAAGGGTCCCACCTGAAACATTTGCACCATTACATGCTATACAGCCTTGAACACGTGCTGTAACCTTTCTGAAACTCAGTCTCTCACCTGTAAAATACTGACAGTGATACATATTTTCAAGGGCCATTGTGAGGATTGAAATTAGATAATATACCTACAAATATATATACAGTGCCTGAACCACAGAACAGCTCAAAAATGTTACCTGTGATTATTACTTAAAGTGCTCACACAAGGCCAGGAAGACAGTAAAGGTGTAGTAAGTTGTAGCTTTCACTTATGGGTGCCCCTGTTGTTACCCACACACAGAGCAGTGACAATGAGCATCCATTCTGTCAAGTCACTGGAAGTGTTTTGTGTCCAGGTGTGTCACATGCCTTTAACCAGAGCTCGAACACAAGCTCTCCCAATGCTTCTTCCTTGATGCTCAGGCCAAAATTATCCTAAGCATTTGCAAACTGTCATTTAAATACGATCTCCCGTTTCAGCCCCACATACTGACCTTACGTGCCTTCGGTTTAATGAGCTTTATGCTCATTGCATCAGAACAGAAAAATCAGTTATACTAAAGCATAGAAAGAGGCCAATATCACAGAGTCTGTTAGAGAATTATGTTTTTGAGCATTTGTACGTTTCTGAAAAGTCACAAAGGACGACAGCCTTTTCTCTGTGTTAATAATGAAGAAACTATGAGGCCAGCTGTTAAAGGTCATGGAGCTAGTACTCTGGACTCGGGATGAAATAGTACAGATGCCTGTCTTCCATATTAACCATCACCACAAAGAGCCAGGCTATTTCTCTTCAGTTTCTGGATGCCTGAGGTAGACCAGGGTCCTATTAGGGATTCGCTCAGAAAGGATAAAAAGAGGATCCCACATTCCCCATAACATCAGGGAGAGCTTGCTGCCGCTGCAGGTTAAAGCAGCGAGTGTCGCTGCCCCAGCTAGAGCTGTTTCTGGGGAAGGAATCTTGATCCAACCCTGTGAAAGAGAAAACCGTGTGTTCCAGTCTCTATGTAGAGCTTCAGTAAACTGAGATTCTTTTTAATATGGCAAAAAAAATTAAAGTCCTAAATAGCATGTGTAAGATATGGTAGATCTGTCTCTCCTTAAGTGACAGAACCCTGTAATCTCCCATACCATATCCATTTTCCCAAAGGGCCTCTCCAGATGATCAAACCACTATTAATTGTAATTAATTTAATAAAGAAATGGTATTTGAACGTTCAGAGAACCAGGAGAAAAGAATAACAGGGTAGCCATTAATCAATCAGGTTATGATGGAGCATTGAGCATTACAACGTATCCATGGGGCGAGCAGGCACTCGGGGGAAAAAACTAGAACGTTGCCGTCAATGTTTTGCTTGTCAGCACTTACATTCCTAAAAGCTTCCTAACACCTAAATAATTTATTCAGTGGCCTACAAAAACATAATAAACTGTCATTTTTAGATAAATTGAGTATCAGTCTCCCTGGCAGTTAATAATGTTAGCTAATGATTTACATGTTTGTCTTTCCAGCAGAGTATAATTTTACCATACTGCCATGGGTCTCTAATTTGGTTTACCACTGTCATAAAGAGATTTTTAAAGGCTATTTTCTCGTTTTATTGCCTTGGAGAAGGTTTTCTCACCTTATACATAGACTAAGAGTTATAGTAATAGGTATTCTTTGTTGCAACATTTTTTATAATCTGTTTTTGTCTACTTCCATTTTTCTCTGATTTTTTTCTAAAATATTTGGCAGAAGCTATTGGTGTATTTTCCTGTTTTATAGAATGAATGGACACTTAAAAGCTGGGGCTGTACAAAGTACTTAATTCCTAACTTAGTGTTGATTACTCTTAAATATTTTTAATCTCCTAATGTTGTATCTTTGTAGCACTTGACAATATACTTACATAAAACTTCAGTGTTTACAGAACACTTCTGCATTTGTTATATTATTTGGTCCTTGCAACACTGCTAGAGAGGAGAGGGGTGATTTTCCTACCCTACACAAGCAGAGGAAAGTTTGGAAGCCACGAAGCCCCATGACCGGCCCCGTGTCACAGGCCCATTAAATACTGGAGCCGGGGTAGAGCCCACCCTGCAAGGCCCAGGTGCAGGCTCCTTCCACCCGTGACACTGCCTCCCACAGAATGAGAAGGACCATGCAGTTTGGGAACGAGACCTTGTCGATGCTCAGATGTGCCCCTGTCCCCCTGACTTCGCCAACCTAGAGAGGATGAGAGAAAGACCTCTGCCCGTCAGAGAGAGACTCTCAGCCTTTGATGAAATCTCTCTCTCTCTCTCTCCCCCCCACCCCAGCTTCTCTCCCTCCCATTCACCCCCAACTCTCCCTTTGTGTGTGTAACTTCTGCCTTCTCATGCTTGAAGGCCTAGTCCAGACACCACTTCCTCCATTGAGGCTTATTCGGCTTCCTCAGCACGGTGGCTCTGTGGACAGGAAAGGGCACCCTGGGTGGCATCCAGGTTGCAATGCTAGGCATTACAAGACTAAGTCACAAACACAGTGTTGTCCCAGGTCACTCAGGCCTGAGAAAGGGCATTCATTTGTTCACTCAGTCATTCTTTCGCTGCATAGCTGCTGACCACCTATAGCTGCACATAAGGCAGGTATGTCCCTCCCTCTCCTCACGTTGCCTCCAGCCTGGGCCACCCCAGCCAGTGCCGTGAGCTGCAGCCCCTGCACCCAGCAGCGCCCACCCAGCGGCAGCCTGCTGCCTCTCTGCAGTGTCTCGAGTGGGAGAAACTCATCTGTGCCTGGCAGCTGGAGGGCAGGCTGTAGGCTGGGGGAGCTGCCACATTCTGAAAGATGAAAAATTAATCATGCTTCTTACTTCTGTCATTTTCTGTTTCTAGGCTCAGAAGAAAAGGGAGGAGAATTTGCGAGCATGCTTACAGAGCTTCTGTTTGAATTACATGTTGCGGCCACGCCTGACAAACTCAATAAGGTCAGCACCATCCGTGTGGGGGGTGTTGTGTTTTAGAGGAAGGTCTGAGTTGTAAAATTCCGGAGACCCACCTGAAATGGAAAAACCCCAAATGGCACATGGGTGGAGGGAAGTCTGCGGTCAGTAATTAAGATCCGAGGAGGCTGCATAATGAAGTGTGATGGTAGAGAACAGACTAGACTGTCAGGAGACCTGTGTTTTAGTTGCAACTTCAGTAGTAATTACCTTATGACCTTGAACAAGTCACTTCTCCTCAAAATAGAATTTTATCTCAGAGCAGTGGTTATCTCTGGCATAGCGGAAGAAGCACCAAGGGGCTTTTTCAAATCCCAGCTCCCTCCCCGACTAAAGCGACAGGCCAGAATTAGGCAGAAGGAAAGAAGCACGCCAGCCAGGTCAGCCCCCTCCCACCTGGAATGCGGGGGCTGCACCGGGGCTCAGAACATCCGGCTGCGGGCATCTGGGTTCCTCTGACTGTCTGTTCCTCTGACTGTTCCACAGCAGGCTTTGCCAGTTAGTGCAAGGCCTTGCCGCGGAGTTTCTTAAGGGGGACACTGACCACTAATTGCTTAAAACTGTGTCATGTGTCCTATTCCCTCTCTTTGTTTTCCCTTCTTCTCTTCAGCCAGCAGGTGTTGGCCCTTAGTTATCGAGGTGGGTGAGGAGAGGGCAGAGCAAGGCAGCGAGGAGGGAGGAAGAGTAATTTCTTTACCTCTGATAGAGGTCACCGATTCTGGCAGGTCAGTGACCTGAACACCATGGGAAATTGCCTCATTCATCTCCGTGCAGCACCTGCCAGTGCACGGGGAGCGTGTGTGGGGGCTCCCCGGTTTACTTACACGGTCAGGTAAACCTTGGTGGCTCCGCGAAGACGCACCCGGGACAGCGTTGTTGGGTTCTGGCTCCCCAAATCTCCGCACCAGTAACTTGCCCTTCGGCACTCTGACATATTAAACGTTTGATGTGTGAGCTTTCAGATGAGAAGTTTGACATAAATTCAGATACAACTTTCACTTAAGCAAACAGCTTAAACCAGGGTGATAAAATCTTCCTTTCTAAATTCAGGGAGAAGCAGATAGGAAGGGTGGTTTACGCTTGTCCGACTTAGACATAATTTTTCAGGCGCTCCTGTGAAATTAAACCAGTCACAGAGCAGCACCCGGTCATTCCAACAGCCCTTCTCTCCCCCCTCCGTTCCCCGTGAGGTCGGAAGACCCAGCACGGCGAGAGAAGATTAGAGCCATCTCTCATCTTCCCGGCATGATGTATTATTGGGCTCATGAAACACGGAGGGCTTCATGAGACCTGGTGGAGGAAATCTGCTTTAGCAACACCCTGGCTAAATCTCTAACCTGTATATTAAGAAAAGTACTGTGAATTTTTTACAGTTGGTCATGAAAAGTGAAAGATATACTATCATTGTTTCAAGGTGACTGTCATTTTTTTTCTTCTCTGAGTACCATTTTAGAGTTTGTGTTTTTTTTTAATCCTCTAGGCTTGTATAGTTTTCTCCATACTTTCTATTCCGTCCCCTTTTCCTACTTTATGTTCATCCGAAAGCAAGGTGTTTGGAAGGAGCTTACGGAGTTGCCCCATCATTCTTCAAATACACAGAGAACCAGCCTTGACGGTGTCGGGCAACTTGACCCGAGTCCGGAGACTGGAATTTCTCAGTCCCCATATTCACACAGTAAACGTCTTGCTTTGGCGGGGGGCCTCCGCAGGCCATGAAAAAGGCCCATGAGTGGGTGGAAGATGATCAGACCATCGTGCCAGTGGACATGGCAGATGAGGCAGAGGAGAACACTGAGGAGGAAGAAAAGGAAGAGAAACCTGAAAACCCCGAAGACGACGCTAAGGAGGAGAGGAGAACAAAAACAGTGGAGGTAAATTCGTTTTAGATCGTCCACCTGAAGGGCAGTAATATTATGTTAATTTTATTAGCAGCCTACTTTTAACTGAGGAAAAGCCATTTCATTTTTATTATAGAAATATGAGCATTAGTGTAATAAACACTGAAATTTCTCCATGCCATGATAATTTGTGACTTACCATAGGTATGGTAGCTTTATAGTAGTTTTCTTCATGGCTCTACAATTATAATTTAAAATGGGGGGAAAAAAACAGATCTTTAAGAATAGAGTTGATTTACCTCGAGGGTGAAATTTCATCTTGTATGCAAATTTGAAACCATAAAATGCCTTTATGCCTCATAATTAATGAGCTAATTGAAGCTTTTTTCCAAAAAAATTTTATCGCTGTCGGTGTTATTCCTTAGTTTAATATACACGTGCCTAATTTATATCCTGCCTGTGTTCAAAAACGAGTTTGCAACAACTTCATCTCACATTGGATATTAATTTTAGAGGAACTAGTTTTTAAAATTAGTTCATGTTGAGAAAAACGCCCCTTGAGGCCTATTTCATTCAACCGCCCGCTCACACACCTTCTGGAGCACCTGCCCGCTGTGCACCCAGCATTGCTCTGGGGACGAGGGAAGTAGCTGTGACTGAGGTTTGCCACATCCCGGGAACTGGGCAGTGCTTCCACTTGGAAAAGTCTTAAACACGCCTATGAATCTTTGGGTAAACTTGTCAGGTCATATTTGTTTTGTTAGAGAATTATATATGTTTTTTGTATCACAGGGTTTTTTTAAGCATCTGCTCAGTGAATAATTTTCCTACTCGCTCGCTCCAGGAAGTGTACACGCTGTCCGTTGAAAGCCTGGCGGAGGTCACAGCACGCTGTATCGAGCAGCTTCATAAAGTAGCGGAACTCATTCTTCATGGGCAAGAGGAGGAAAAACCAGCTCAGGACCAGGCAAACGTTCTGATAAAGTAAATGTTATTTTAAACTCTTATTTTTCCAGTGTTACATGTATATGCCATTCGAACGCACACACACACACAGGCTACTAAAGATTCAAATTTCAAGTCAAATAATTCCAGTGTTTATGGTCACGTTAAGGAACAAAGACTGTCTTAAAAAATGAACCATGTTAACGAGAATAACAACAGTTAACTAGACACTTCAGGAATTATTTATAAAGAGATTTAAGGGAAGGCATTCAGAGCTCAGTAAGTACAGACCTTTGAGGGTAATCACATTTTCAACATACCACACAAATACTGAAAGGAAACCTTAATGTGACTTCCCAGCCAGCTTCACAGAAATATGCAGACACACCCGCACTGTGCCCGGGGACTTCTACCAGCTCTGAATGCTCTGAATCCTGTCAACGGTGGTGGCTAAAGCAAGCTGGTTCACTATACACTGCATGCATGTGGACATGTGTTGTCACATGTTACATTCTCCGATACATAGAAGTTATTAGTTTATCTAGTGAAATAAAAATGTATGTATGCAACTTTATATACATGAAAATAGTTGGTATGGAGTTTGTTAAAATAATTGGCATAGAGTGGAAAAATAAGCCATTAACTTTTATACACATGGCTGTATGTCGTGGCATAGAAAATTAGCATGGACCAAAACATCATCTCATTGTGACACAGACACAGGAGCCAAAAATAAGAGCCTCCTAAAAATTCTTGGGTACATACACACACATCTCAACTCATTCATTTACTTTAGTAGCTAACTAGTCTTTGCTTACTACTGCATTTGGCATTGTAGGCTGGGGAGCAAATTTTTAGTGGAAGAACCTTCCAAAAAGTCAGTATTGGTGGCATGTTTTCCTCACTCATAAGCATGTGTCACCTAGTCTAGATCTAAACACCTGAAAGTCAAAGATGTTGTAAGAACTGTACATTCCTATCCTTAATATGCCTAGGGAAGAATATCACTTGCTTCAGTGTGTAGAAGGAAGAGGAAAAGACAAAATAGGAAAAGTTTAAAACACGGATGAAAACACCTAGGTGCTGTTTTAGATTTTCTGTGCTGACTTGAAAGGGAGGGCTGAAGTTCCAACATGTACGGAGAGCTGGACCTGGCTCTTAGCTTCCTTCTGCTTCGCAGTCCTGATCGTCCCATCATTAGCCGGCTGCACGGAGAAGGGTCTTCAGACCTCACATTTGTCTGCACAAGTGCCTCTCCACCCACATGCCTAAGAACATGGGCAGAGTGGCTCTGGGCCATCTCCTAGCTTTGCTCCTGACCCTTCCTGCAGAGAAGTTTTGGTGGAGGGATGGATGGATAGATAGATGGATGGATGGATGGATGGATAGATGGCCAGATAGATGAATATTGCTGAGTAAACCTGAATACCTACCTTAGACAAAGACCCCTATTTCTCAGAACAAAGCTTACTTCTACTTGCTGCACTAGATCTTTTCTTAACTTAAAGTTATTATTTTTCTAATAGCATTTTAATCACTATTCGTAAAAGTCATATATATTATTTTTGAAAATCAAACAGTACCCACATTGTTAGGTAATCAGGTTGTTTTCAGTTTTTGTCATCATCTGTAATGTAACACATTGCTTTAGTGAAATATTTGTGTCCATCTTGCATTATTTTCTTGGGGTAAAGTCTTGGAAGTGGAATGGCTGGAATAAACTTGGAATTTTTATATATCTTAAAAACATATTCTGTAGGATCTTTCTCTTCAAGCATCTAATAAAAATAATCAAGGTATCAAGAGACACCTAAGTTTAAATACTAGCTCTGTCACTTCCTACTGCATGTCCTATGCAAGTTATCAGTACTTCACGTCCTTAAGTGTCATTTTCTTCATCTGTAAAATGGGAATAATAATGTTACCCATAAGGTCACTATGAGGATTAAATGTGATTATTTATACAAAAGTACTTAACACAGTGCTTCAATCAATGTTCATTATTATTTGAAAATGATCAAAAAAATGGAGAAAAACCACTTGGCCTGAATCTTAACCCTTTTATGTGTGGAGCTCGAGACTGGTAGGTATTCATCTGCATGAGGTTTTGATTCTAAAAGGAGGTAGGCTGCATTAGATGATTATTCTTCCATTAAGCATGCAAAGAAAACCAGGATTAGATTAAACTGTGCTTGTGAATCATGAAAGGTTATTAAGACAAACATTCCTACAAAGCATCCTCAAATTTGTGTGCCATTCTTTTAAGTGGAATACGGTATTAATGTCAGTAATTGTCTTTATTGAAAATCCCCAACCACTTTTTTTTTTAAATTTCAGATTAACTACTGCAATGTGCAATGAAGTAGCCTCCTTATCAAAGAAGTTTACAAATTCCTTAACCACTGTTGGGGTAAGATTGTAATACTGATTCTTTTCCCACCTTTTTAAAGGAGATGGGTCTCCGAAGGGCTTCTGTCAAGAGTGGAGGATCCAGGGCCTCCTCTGATAGCTCCACAAAACAGAAGCTCTGCCAGGACATTTGCTAAACCAGGCGCAGAGCACCGTCTCCAAGGACAGACAGGCAGCTCAGGCTTCCATCTGCCTGGGTCTAGCCCTGACACCGCCATCTCAGGCTTCTGGGGTGTTGGCGGGTTTTCGAGCAGCTCCGGGGAATATTCACAGCACTGCTCTCCATTCCTCTTCACATGTGGTAGCTTCAGCACGGAGCTGCTTACACCTGAATGTGCAAGCAAATCTCCTGGAGATCTTGTTAAAATGCAGATTCTGATTCAGTAGGTCTGGCATGAGGACGGAGATTCTGCATTTCCAGCAAGCTCCCTCATGATAACAATGTTTCTGACCCACAGTCTACAATTTGAGTAGCAAAGCTCAGCAGACAGGCATTGTACTTGAACTTGTGTGTGTGTGTATGTGTGTGCACGCACGTGTGTGTGTGTGACCCTTGAACAACATAGGTTTGAACTGCTCAGGATCCACTTATATGTGGGTTTTTTTTTTTTAAGAAATACTGTAAACGTATCTTCCTTATGACTTTCTTAATGAAATTTTCTTTTCTCTGGCTTACTCTGTTGTAAGAATACAGTATATAATACATATCCCATACAAAATACGTGTTGACTGTTTACATAATCTGCAAGGCTTTCTGTCAACAGTAGGCTATTAGTAGTTAAGATTTGGGGGCATCAAAAGTTATCCACAGACGTCTGACTGTGTGAGGGCTCAGGTCCCCTACCCCCATGTTGTTCAAGGGTCAACTGTGTGTGCACACATGTGTACAAATGTTTGCATGCACAAAATCAGAAACACACGAGGCACTACTTTGGAGAAAGGAGAAGCTAAGTCCAAACAGAGCTCACTGAGCTGCCTCCGGCCCCAACAGCCCTCCTCGTCTCACGCTGTGATGGATCATCTACATCCAGTCGTTGTCTCTGTGCTCCACAGCAGCCATTATTCATAACTTGAAGTTAATGAGTGTATATTGCTCTCCAGACTCTATTAAAATTGCTTGTACATCTCATTGATTCTGCAAACCAGTGTCATTTTACTGCCCTCGTTTTTATTATATTTTAGACGTTTATTGATAAGTAAACATGAAAGCAAACACCATAATGGATTTTCTGGTTACTTACTAAAATGACTGGGCTTTTAAAGATTTTTTTTCCTCACCAAAATTTCATTATGGTTTCCCCAGTAGAGTAATGTCAGTGAGAGGGGGCTGTTCTGGGAAGATGTATTTCATTTACATATTGTCCTTCTGTTTCCCATAAAGTCTTCTGGGTGCAGTAAGGAAAACCATCTACTAAGATTGCCCTCTCTCTTCCCAGTCCCTTTAATTATTTAATGTCTAAGAATAGATTGAATGCTTTAGGTGGAGAAGACTGCTGACAGATGGACCAATAGTGGAGATAATATTGGTGATACTAATGCTAGCTCTCATTTTTGAATACCTCCTTTCTATCAGGCTCTGTATTCTGGGCTTTACATGTTTTCACATTTTGAAAACAGGGATCTGCAGACCTGTTTGCAAGTTATATTTAAGGTTGTTTTCATTTTGCCGCTGATTTAGAAGACACACCCTATAACCAAATGTCCATGTTTTGCATTTACATGGAGAAGGGGGAAAAAAGACTAATGAACAGGGCTGGAACTAATGTAGGTAATTAAAGTGCTTAGCTCACGTGCAGAATTTAAGGGGGCTTCCCCCAAAAGACAGAGAAACAACTTCAGTTATCTAGATAAATATTTTTATGCAGTATTTTTAAAAATCAAAATGAATGCCAAACGATGTTAAGCAAAGACGGCGCCAGCCCTGTACTGCTACCACTCGGCCTCACTCCCCTCACCCTATGCCCAGACCTGCTTCACGTCTTCCATAGTCCAAAAGTCTGAGTTTAAATTTCTATCTTTGTGACCTTAAACAAGTTACTCAACCTTCCTGATTGTTCTTTTTTCATCTTTAAATTAGGGTTGTCATGGTACCTACCTACCCACTCCCTAGGATTTCTGTCAAAATTAAATGAGATCATCCAGGGGAAGCAGCAAATAGGAAGCCTGGTCTAGAGTACCCTTTCCACTCCTCCTCTCCTTTCTGTCCAAGAGATCCCTCGGCAGAGTCAGTGTGTGCCATCGCATGTGGCAAGCCGTGCAGTATGAGCTCCTAATCTGTCAATTTCACCCTTTTGATTCTGCAGAGCGACAAGAAGGCTGAGGTCCTTAACCCCATGATCGATAGTGTATTGTTAGAGGTAAGTGGCCCGGGGAGAAAGTGCTTCTGAATCGAAGCAAATATTAGAGCTACACTTTTTCCCCAGGCAGCGAGTGTTACTACAATTCTAAATCATATCATCAGCAGTCTTTTTCTGAGTACATTTGTGGAGCTCAACCAGCTGTAAACCCTCCTGTGAAGTAACAATATGTAATTTCCAAGAATTCCTGATGATAAAGAGAAACGCAAAGCTTGCATGCTATTCCTGTCGCCGTTTTTCTCCGGCAGAGGCAGATTTCTGTTGCCAAGTTTGACACCGGATTTGACACTGTGATTTTCCTAAAAAGGGGCACTTCCCTTCACTCACAATAATCTTTGGTTTATTTAGCGGGGTCTAGCTTCAGACTAGCAGAATGACAAGTAGACTGTTGACCCTCTGCCTGTTGGGTGACCAGAGGCACCATCCTCTGCAACCACTGGCTCTGTGGCCTCTCCGCTCACCAGGACTCTGTAGCATAGACAGACAGGAGGCTGCCCTGACACCTCGATGTCTGTGCCAGAAACAGTGATGTAAGAAAGGGTCAGGGACATTCTTGAGTCAGAAGGCACAGCGTTCTACCTGTGGTTGGTGGGGGAAGAGCCTTCCATTAGGGGCTACAAAATATGAAGAAGACATATCTGTAGCCACAGGGCACCCAGCTGATCCAAAGAGGACTAACAAATTAAGTTTAAACATGGGCCCTGCATATACAGTAGGTTTTTGCAGTTGGAAGCAGGTGTCAATTGTAAAATTTGGAAATTACAAAACTTCAGGTAAGAGAAGGCTACCTACTGTATACATGGCAACATTTTAAGGAGTCATGCTTTACTGTTAATGTCAACTACCAAGTCATTACCAAAAAAAGTAACAAAGTGGTGGCACCAGGTGTTATTGTACAGGACAGAGCCACATGTAGAATGAAGTCAACCAGAAAGGACAAGGTGTGTGGGGGCAGGTTCTGGGGGAACAGACGCAGTTAAGAGGCAACCCCGGCGATTGGAGGCAGAACATGGAGCAAGGAAGCCTCTCCCCTGGCCACCCGGAAGGCATCAGCAGATTCATTTACTGTGTCAGTCATGGAGAATACGAGGTCAAGTATTCATTCACTCTCCCCGTGGAACTGCCTCATGTTTTAGTTGCCTGAAGCTTTAAATGGCCTCTCCCTCTAACGCTCCTGTATGTCAGAGCACCCCAGAATCTGCCCAGCAACATCAAACACCCAAACCAACTGGAGGTACCCACGCTCATGGGAGGACGCTAGGGTTTAAGGTTTGCCACACATAATACGCAGTATTTCCAGTTAGCTTTATGCAGACCGTTCTCACTCATTCATCTGTAAGTCAGGGCAAACTAGAGCCCTCTTCTCACTGTGCTTTGTGTTATTTCAAGACAGTGGGAATAGCTACTGGGAAGGGGATAGTGAAGACTAGACTAGTGGGTCATGAATAAACACACTGATGTGTCTTCAAAGTTTATGGAAATGGCTTGCCTCATTTTGAGTGAATTCTTCTCTTTGTTAGTATGGATCATTAAGAGCTAAACACACTGCATCCCAAGGGATGTGTTTACATTTGCTTTAAGCCACCAATGTTACAAGAAAATTGCTGTAAAATATTGTGGGGCTTGATGAGAGGGAACATTGTCAAATCGGAAGATTTGTCAGAATTGAACTATGAAAACACTCCTTGAACCACATTTCTGTCCCCTCTCAGGGCTGCAATAGCACGACATACATCCAGGATGCTTTCCAGCTGCTGCTGCCTGTTCTGCAGGTTTCACACATCCAGACCAGTTGTTCAGAAGCACAGCCAGGAGCTGGCCAGACCCCACCCAGTTAGAGGAAACAGCGGGCCACGTTGCTTTGCTCTGTGTATCGTTGAAGGTATTGTCTTCCACGCCTCTGGCCACAGACACCCATCTGAGGACACTACAAGCAATTTTGCACAGACAGTATTGAGAATGCAAATTTAAAGAGAATATCACTTCTCTTAGTGTATATGGTTATTTTGCAGATAATTGTGTTTTCTTGGTGTTAATTTAAATGTACACAGCTTTGTATTGATAATTTTCTTTAATCTGAAATTCATTCACAAATACTCACTGCCATTTCCCTGGTCAAGCGTGCTATATACTTGGAGATTCGTGGGCACACCTTAGACTTTTTTTTTAATCCTTTAAATTTCCACCTTTAGATTTTCTATTCTTAAAGTATTTCTTTAAGTCACCTCCTATACTGAACTTAGTTTTGTTACATAAATGTCATGGACAAAGATAACACTACTTATAGTAGCTATAATAGTTTAAGGGGAACATAAGTATCTCTTTAGAGCCATTCCTTCTTGAAACAAGCATTTACTGAGCTCCTACTGTATGCTCACAATAGAGGAATATGATCTAACTCCAATAAAGACAAGTATTCTGAAAAAGGGTTTATAATAATTCTTAAAATGCATTAAAATACTAATAAATTTTCTAAACCTTAAAAAATTTTAAAGAACAAGGTACACTTATGGTTTTAAAAACATCTACTCTTGAATTTATTGTATTTTCCCACCCTTTCTGAACTCTTTTATCCCAAATTTTGTACACAGTCTGAAAATATATATATGAAAGGGGGTACTACAGAGGATTTCGTTTAAAATTGACTTCTTATGACCATAAATACATGATAGCACAATTACAAATCTTGGAAGTGTTCCAATAGAATACCAAAGGGATTTCAACACAGTAGACTCCTAGGACTGCATTTTTAAATCTGCTGTGGCTGAGTCAGGCTGTTTTATGAATGCACAGATCTTTCTCACCCGGAGCAAATATTATCCTTGCTGCGAAGGGGCAGAAGATGCTGGTGTGTGGGCTGGCTGACTGGTGTATTGATCCAGGAAGGGCGGCACAGAGGAGCCTGCAGCCAGGAGAGACTTTGCAACGTTGCCCACGGGCACTTCTCCTCCTGAAGGCCCCGCGCGTCCTGGGTGGGGTGCTCTATCGTGTTTCTCTTTCAGACGCCCTTACAGGCCATTGCAGGATGTCTTGCCCAGGGGCTCTCTTCAGGGCAAATAAAGCCTGTACTTCCCCAAGTGTGGGAAGCCCCCCCTTTGCGTTTGCGTTTACTCCCCTGATGGGGTAGACTGTCTGTTCCACACGGGCATTCCTTTGTCTGTGTCGTGCATTTCATTGGTGTGAATCCTGGAACAGCCAGATAGAAAACATCAAAACAATTTATTTACAATCTGGAAAAACACTATTCAAGGAATCAATGAAAGATTTTTTTTACTTGCTTTTTGGTTGTCTGAAATGTTCCTGTTATTAAATCTAGAAGACGATTAACTGATGAAAACGGTGTTCTACCTCTTCAGAATTTTAGACTTTTTATATGGGGAGCAGAAAGGAAAAAGGACTTACACAATTTCTTCACATTAGATTTTTTTAGCATCAGATAGATTTATAGACATTTACTGGAAATGCCAAAGAAACAAATCATCTCCAAGGAGCTAGATTTCCAGAATTAGACTATAACCCTAACTGCACCCACTTAGTGTATACCAACATTTTAATCATAAAATAAAATAGAAACCTATAGAAGAAGAGATAATTATCCTTTTTAAAGTGGGTAACATCATTTATGTTTCATTTGCATGTGTTTTAATCGAATATTGAAAGTTGCCAGGTAAAGATATGAGCTGAGAAATGATTCCCAGAGCCCAGCTTCATGGTCTGTGAACTATATTATTTAAAAGAGAATACTCAGTCACTATATATCCACCCTCCAGGATTTCTCTCTTTCAGTACTGTTTTTTCACCATCACTTTAAATGATTGCTTCTTTGCTTTGCTTTAAAAGCTGGCAAAGCACAGGATCCCTATCTGGGCAAAATGTCAGTCAGTTACTGAATGGATGATTTATCAGGCTTACTTTGAAAGCTTTCTATTCCTTCAATAAACCTGTACATAAATTGGGTTCATTTCACTCTGTGCGATTACCCTGAACAAGCGTGCCAGATTTTTCTTCCATCAAGTGCAAAATAAGGTCCAGTCTAAATAATGAATGTAGTTCTGTGCCTGTGCCTTATTAAATAAAAAGCATCAAAAGCTTATTTCAAACTCAAAGCAAAAATGCATCCAAGGAAAATTCCTTCGGGGTATTGATACGCACGCCGCTAAAGGGCAAGATTGAGGCCCAAATCTGAAAGCAGAGGTCCAGTCTCAAACAGCCTCTCCTCCTGAGAACAGGCGTCTCTCTTTTCTTTGGGTTTCACACTGGGCTGCACTTCACATGCACGGTTAAACAGGTTAAATGCGTGGTGTGAGTAGCTGGAGGCAGTGGCAGGACTGAGCTGTGTTCCTTATCCCAACTCAGGAACCAGGGACCTCAGCTGCCTTCACAAGAGATGAAAGGAACCCTGGCCTCGGGCAGCCTAAAGGAAAGTGCTGAGTACTGGGTAGCTATCGGAACCCAGAAATGAGAGCGTCTCTGTCTTTGTAGAAGTCAGCTGCCCCAGGTGCTCGCACGTCTGGAAAGTCACCTTCGAGGCGAGCAGGGGCACTCGCTTCAGTTAGAAACAAAAGCAGGCAGATTCCAATGCCAGCATCCTAGAAGTCCAAAATGCAATGTGTCTTAGGGAAGTAATTTAGCAAAAACGTGAAATAAATGTATTTCTCTCCTCCCCTAAAAAAATATATGTGTGCACACTTTATGTGCATGTACATGTGTGTGTGCGGAACAGATGGGGTGGATCATAATACATGACTTCAAGCTCTTTTAATTTTATAGAAACAATTATTCTTCAGGGTTAAGGTGATTTTTGTAGTGTAAAAATTGCCCTTTGATCTTCTTCTCAGGCGTGCCCTACATTTTTATATTCAGATCCAGCTCCAACTTGGTTCTTAAATTCTTGGGTTTGTAAAGGCACATCAGAAGGAATCATCCTGAAACTCCCCTGAGACTGTAGTTTTGCCCAGTTTTTGTAGTTGATTAGAATGGGAAAAGCCGTAGGAGTGGATTCAGACAAAAGAAGAAAAAGAAACCTTTGTTAACCATTCGTTTCATTTTCCTAGACATTTCATTACTTATTCGGGTTTATGTGTTCCTTTTCTATATGCTCATCTGTAACAGATGCTCCATTCAATATCTGCTAATAAACAAAACTGAGGAAAGACATCACTCTGTTCTTTTTATTTATTTATTTTCTGTGTTTTTGCTTAGGTCCAAAAACTAATCTGACTTATTCCACCCTCAGGGCACTGTGCCCTCAGCAGAGATTACATTATTACTGCCCAGCCGGAAGAAAGGTATCGATTGTGTTTCTGGCATCCCAGGCACCTCGGATCGTCGCAGGCTGCGGAGAGAGGCTGAATATGCAAGGTCGGGATTTTGTGTTGGGACTTCAGCTACATTTACCTTGTCTGGATCCTAGAGTGTTTTTCTCTGCATGAGCTGTCAGCCAAAAAGAAACAGGATTAGGTCTATAGTGGTCACTGCCGACTCACTTGACAGGCCCCTCTCTGCTATTAGTCTCCCAGGAACGCCATACTGCCAGAGCAGAACACCGACGTTTCTTGCATACCTTCCCAGAGCACAGAAGTTCAGGGTGACTCAGAGGCACCGTGTCTCCCTGACCTGCGTTGCAGCGTTAGACTTCCAGAGCTGCCACTTGGAGGGGAAAACCAGCGTAGAAGCCAAGACCAGATGGATGAAACCTTGGCAGAAAGCAAAGCCCAGCCTCTGCCTTTGGGTCCCTGCCATCTTTATCCTTTTTCTCTCTCGGGATTTTTTTTTTCTGACAGTCATTAAGTGCCTCTCTTCCAGGGTCTGCTTGTAAAGTCCTGCCTGTCTTTTCCATATCCCTTCTTCCTCCTCTCTTTCTCTATAATTTATATTATCCTTTCTCCATTTTTCTCACCAGAAAACAATCCATCCAAAAAACTTAAATAATAATAGTATGTATTTACCATGTGCTGGGCACTATGCTGAATGATTTACATGTTTTATCCCATTTCATTTCCATAATTACCTGCTCTGGTAGATATCATTACAAGAAAAACACTGAGACCCGGAGAAATTATATAACTCACCTAATGTTACTCAACTAGTACAACAGAGCCAGGATTAAAACCCAGGTCCATGTGACCTGACTAACTAGCATTTTAAACATTTATACAGAGTCTTCTAATGAAAGAGGAGTATGCTGTGTTATTTTTGGAGACATCTGAATGCTCGTATGTTTATGCCGTGAGGTGGATTTGTAGCTGAAAGATTTGGTCGTCAGCTTTGGTCGTTGCCATGAAACTGAGAACAAGCTGGGACCAAAGAGACACGGGATGAAGCCAGGCGAGGTTATTGGGCCCATGGGCTGTGCTCACTCACCACAGGCCTCTCCGCCGCTTCACAGACACTCATCAAGCAGCTTCCTGGTCATCGCCAACACAGCATCCCTCTCTTCATCCTCTCTCTCACGGGTGCCCTTGTCTCGCAGGTGCCTGCGCTGCTCCTAAAATAGCTCCATTTCCTCCTCCCACCCCCCCACCTTGGTGCCAGGGAAGCCCATTTGTGTTTCACTACCCTTCCTGAAAATCTTTAACCCTCTACTACCTGTGTAGAGCATGAGCCTTTTTTTTAAAAGAGAGACAGGGAAGGAGAGAGAGAGAGAGACAGAGGTGGGGGAAGGGAGAGAGAGAGAGAAATCGATTTGTCGTGGAGTAAGATGAAATCTCTGTACTAACAGAGCCCAAGATGTACCATTGATTGTAAATAGAAAGCTATGGTATGGTACTTGTAGTATATTTATCTAAAATAACATACGCACACACACAAATATACTACATGCACACCCAGGCATGCATGCACACTCCCCCAGTTGAAGAAGATCTGAAAAATACACACAAAACTATTAACAGTGCCTATGAGCAGGGTAGACAGGGTGGGGGAGAGTATCAGAATGTGACATACTAACTGAAGGGCACTCCAGGGTTATTTGCAATGTTTAGATATTTTTATAATGAAAATATTAATAAATGACTCTTGAAATGTTAAAAGTGAAAACAAGAACCAAAGGAAATTGCTTCTGATCAGGGAAATAAGAAGATAGAGCCCTGGCAGAGACTTAAAGTGCAAATACACAGATTATTTTTCTATAGAGGAGCCAGAAGTTTGAATGAGAATCAAAATGATTTGGATTTCTTTGTCATCAATGTTCCTATAAGGTTCTAAAACAATTTCAATGACTACAAATTTCTTGCTTTCCTCAGAAAAGCCCAAACCGAGCATTTCGAATGCATGGTTTGTAAAGACTGATGCAATGATATAAACAGGAAAATTCGTTGTTTCTTTCTCATTGGAAGAGCACCCCAACTTTGTGGACCAGATAGTCCCTCTAATCTTCTGACTAAACCTGAACAGCTCTGGGATATGCAATGGCACAGAAGCAATTTCAGAAACTTCTGGAGGGAAACACCACACCAATGAATAAGTCTGTGGTTCGGAGTTATTAGCTTGGTGCATATCATACTTGCAAGAGGCAGTTTGCAATCTGCTCATCTTGACAAATGGAGCACAAGGGGATTTTAATACCTGCATTTGCAATTTCTGTCTCTCTGTCTCCAAATTTATGGCAAAAATGTAGACACGAAGAATGTGTCAAGGTCGAATGAACTGAGGTCTCTGCTCTACGCCTACAGTTTCATGTCACTCAAAGGAGGGTAATAAATGGAAAGCAAAAGAAAGAGTCTCAGCAGATAATGAATCTGAGTCCTAATGACATTTCCGAGCTACAATATGGATTTGTAATTTACTTGGCGTTGCCCAAATCATTTGGTGCCTGTAGTGAGGCGCAAAAATATTTGAGCCATTTTGGGCCACAACTGTGCATTTTAAGAATTTCCTCAATGACTCGTATGGGTCAGAAATACCTTTCCCTAGACAGGTAAAAATCATCCATCAGTGGTAATAGGAAACTTGTCTCCAGTGTGCCCTGTATGTCCCAATGGTGGTGTGATTGATTATTTAGAGGCTTGGTGTAGTCTACAACCGCTGGGACTGAAATACACCATCTATGTAAGACATGGGCATTACGTGCCAGTATCTGGTACTCTATGTCTCTTTCTTTTAAAAACATCTGGTCTCTGTCAAGGAATGTAAAGACACGGTTATTCAAGAAAAGTCATGTTTAAAATAATGTGTTTGCTTGCCGGACGGTATCCGGCCTGTCACTCAGCTGGTCATCTCCATCTGTGTTCGCTGCAAAGGTGGCACTTGGTCAGTCCCTGCTGGGCACTGTGACCTGATGGGAATAATACACAACACATCGGAGGCTCTGAAATTAGTTGGCTTTAAAAAAAAATGAAAGACTCATTGATTTGGACAGACATCCAAGCGTTGTCTTTTGGCTTCTTGGAGGTAGTCATATATTTTTTCTTTCCAGAACTAATACTGAAACAAATCATGAGATAAAGTAAAAGAGAACATCTACAGATTTTTATGAACTCTTCATTCATTCAATCACCCATCCATCCACCCATCCATCCATCCATATATCCATCCAGTCAGTCCACAAGCGTAACTGTTGCACGCTCTGCCCAATAAACCAGTGCTCAGTATGAAGTTCACTCTGCATGTCTCTCATCCAAAATTGTATAAATCAGTTTGAGAAGAGAAATCTACTAGGTATATCCATAGCTTCTGCAGCCACCCACGTATACGCTGATGACACCCACATTTCTATCTAGAATTCTGACATCACTCCAGAATTTCAGCCATAGGGTCAACTTCCTACCAGACACCTATACCTCAGTATTTGAGGCTCCTGCTAACCTCACTCTGAACATGTCCAAACTGAATTCATGATTCCCACCCCCTTAAACATTCTCTGTCTTAGTTGGATGTACAGTGTTACTTTTGCCAGAAGCCTCATGCTACCACCCTAGGCTGTTGCTTTTCTTCATCCTCAACACCCAATCAACACCTAGTGCTGTCAATTACCTCCTTGTTGTATATCTTTCTCCACCCTGTTGCCTCATTCTTGTTTTGTTTTCTTCACTTCCTTCTTGTGAACTAGTGTAATAGATACTGAAAGGTAGCAGAAAAAGCTGCCCCAATACCATGAGTGTAGGAGTTTAGGACATGCACCCCCTTAAATATGCTACTTTGGTACGTCGATTGTTTTGAGCTGTAGGTGCTTGAAAACCAGCAAATGCAGAGAGGCTTTCTCTGAAATTCCCACACATCTAAAGACAGGTCCCCTAAACGGAACTCAGTAGTCATTAATCTCCTCCCCAGGAGTTTTGTCAATCAAGGAAGACTGACTCTTATTGCAGGGAAGGAGACTAGAAGTGGACACCACACCCAGACAGACTGTCACAGCCTGTCATACCTCCCATCTGTTCTTCTAAGGGCCCATTATCCTTCCCCGAAACCATCTACTCTCCCCCAAGGTGGCTGTATCCCCACGCCTTTGTCTCTATAAAGATGGTATTTATGTCTGAATTCTAAGCCACCTCTTTGAGTTACTCATTTTCCCCAGGTTATCCTCCAAGAGGTTACATATTAATAAACTTCTATTTGTTTTTCTGGTGTTAAACTTTTATTACAGGGGTCTCAGGTAAGAACTCAGGAGGGCCGGTTAGTTTTCCTCCCCCACAGTAGGAACCTGGCATCGGCACCGTCTCAGGCCCCTTCCAATTGCCCGGAACGGTAGTGTCGCCACAGATTCTCTGTGAGCGCAGATCTGGTTACTCCTCTTCACTGTGGGCCCTCGCCTTTAGGGAGATCCCCAAACAAGGTGCTTTGCCGTCTGGTCCCAGCCCACTTTCCCAGGCACCTTCATCCATTTCTCCCATCATTCAGGTGCCTTCATCAATTCCTCATCGACTCACGGGTGAAACCCACAGAAGTCCTTGTGGGTTGCCCCTTGCACTGTGTTCCCCCTCGTCTCTCTGAGGTGGGGATTTGACTTACGCAGCTGCCATCATGCATTTATTGGAGCCCGTGAAGGACCGGTATGAGTCCAAGGATTCAACAGTGTTGGTGATGTATGTCGTAGACCAAATGTTCCTAAAGTCAGTATAGCAGGTCTTCAAATAACATTGCTAGATTCAGTGCTATCTTGTTAGAATGTTGATGAAATGGCATAGAACCTAGGTCTTGCTAATATTAATTAGACTACGATAAAACTGTTTTCATTATACCTCTTTTTGCTTAAGTCACAGAACCTGTTCACGATGTTAAGTGAGGACTTACTGTATAGTGACATTAACACAAAATAAAATTGTACTTTAGTGAAATTCATCTGTTTTTTTAATGGCTATTGTATAACTCCCAAAAAGAAATAAAATTCCAACAGTCCTCCTGTGTCTCAATTTTCTTTTACTACGGCAATGCAAAAACTGGTATTTAGGGGATACTTGGGAAGGGAGAAAGGATTTTCCTGGGAAGTGTGTTTAACCATTAATAAACTTTTAAAAACCTATAGGAATTTTCCAGACCTGTTAGTTTGTAACTGTGCTTTGGAACTCCCCCAAAGGCGGGTTTAAGGAGCCGATTTTCTCTGGCTTGAACAGGGAAGCCTGACTCTGCAGCACGGATTTACAGCTGCCTACAGTGGTGCCCCTCTGGAAGCAACCTGGCTCTCTCCTCTGTTCCAGGAACCTTCTGTGTAATAAATCATTCTTTCAGTTGTGCAGCAGCCTTTAAGGCCGGCCTGCTTAATCTTTAATTAGTTAATCAGTTACAAGCTCAAATTATATAGTGTGGAAAAATATCACAATAGATCACAGTATTGTCACTTTTCCCCTGTAGAATGCTGGCATTCTCAAGCTTAACGAAGTTCATTTCTTACCCGTTAATTACTGAAAGTCCTTGAAAGAGAATAGCATAGTTATTACTGTTTGCAAAGAGAGGCTATTTCTGTCTCCTGCATGTCAGGAGACGCCGTGTGTGTGTGTGTGTGTGTGTTGGAGGACACATAGATCTTGAATTAAGGTCCCCTTTTCTGTATGTGCTCCTTCCACCCTGGCCAGGAAGTCTTTCCTCACTTGTCTTCCTCCTTGATTCAGGTGCCCATCCCCTGGGCTCCCACAGCAACATTCATTGAGTCTACAAACACTTCTTGGGTTATTTCTACATGAAGCACCTGTCTGGGAATTCAAAGATGGATGAAACCAGTTTCTCAGGAGAGAAGACCCAGCGAAGGCCTTTCCAGAGTGCATTCTTATCGTCTGTGTAGCCTGTCTCTGCTATAGGACTGTGCCTGGCAGAGGCGGGTGTCACATTAACAAATGAAAGGATAAATAAAAGACCTCCATTTCAACAGTATGTTAATAATCAAAAGGGAGCCCGTCTAAGGCTTTAACAGGTAATGAACCACAATTAGATTTTCTTGAAAACAAACAAACAAACACAGCCTGCTGGTAAACCCAGTCTGGGTGCTGAGACGGTGAGGGAGGTCCAGCACGGCCCAGGCACCGTGGTGGTGCATCAGGCAGGAAGGAAAGATGGAGTCTCCAACACAGTTGTCTGGGACACAGATGGGCCACCCTGGGTCCCGGGGGAGGGGAGGCTTTCATTCCCAGGGCCACACAACTGGTTCCCAGGAGAGGACAGAATGACCTCCTCTCTCCTGCTCCTCTCTCCTCACTACTGCTCCCCCACCACTGACCACCCGCCACAGCAGCCGGTGCCTGAGGACATGGCCTGGGAGGCCTCTGCCTCTGATGAGATTTCCACCACTAAAACATGCCATTGAAAGTACTCCTGTTTGCTTGCATTGGTCTAATTATTCTATTAAAAAATTACTGGATAATGGAGAACTTTCTTTCTAGTATTAGTCTATTATTTACGCAGCTGTAATAAAATAGACAATCTTTAAATACCTTTTTTCCTACCAAATTTTCACTCTGAATAAAGAATGATATACTAAAACGAATCTTACTATGATGTAATCATTAAGCACGGTTACCTTGTTTTGACATAGTGGAAATTTATTATGATAAATTGCTTAAAAATAAAGCCTATATGGTCTGTTTGCCAAATAGGATGGGAATAGAAATGATTTACTGTCTCCCTTTAGCTAATTTCAAGTAGAAAAATGTGTCTTGAACCTGGTAGGCAAGGGACTCGCTGGGTACTCAGTTTACAGCCTTTCCTCATCAATATTTGGGTGTAGCTAAATTGTAACGAGTATCTTTCACCCCATGGGATCCAGACATGAGTTAAAAGAATTAAACCCTTTTAAATGGTCCATGAAACAATTACTTATTGATCCTATTTTTTGAGGATCCAGGGCAAAAAGCTTTATTCTGTGCAATTCTTACAACCCTCAAATAATTGAGTCTTTATAGATGCTTCATCACTCAAGCAGAGACAGGAAGCAGTGGTGGAGGGAGGCTGGCAGTAGATGGTCGCCTGTAAGTGTACACCCTGCAGACACTGTTGGGGCACGAGAGAGTCATAATACAGAACCGCTGTTAGAAGTGATTATGGAAAGCCACTTGTTGGTATTGGGGACAATCATTTTATTCCTAAAATGATAGTAGTAGTAGTAGTAGTAGTAGTAGTAGTAGTAGTAGTAATATACTTGTACCTCCATAGAGAGTGTTTCTGTGATTAAGAAGCAACAAAACAGAAGGTTAAGAGTATGTATGGACTTAGAAGCCAGACCACCAGGGTTGAAATCTCAACTCTATTACTTAAAAGCTGCATGACTTTGAACAAGTTGCTTAAATTTTCTCTGCCTTAATTTCCTCACCTATAAATTGGGATAATGGTAATAGTCTTTATCTACCAGTGTTGTAAAAGTAAACTAAACTGCTAAGTGCTTAAAATAGTATCCGGCACATAATTAGTACTACAGCGGTACCTGGGTACTCGTGGTTACTGCATTCCAGAATGCATGAAGGGTGCCGAAACCAACACGGACCAAGCAAGCAATGAGCGATGAAGCATTTTTTTCCTCGTCAGAATGCAATGAGCACAAGGTTTGAGTAGTTCTGAAGCTGACAAGTGCTGAGGTATGACAGTATTATCATTAACCCCCTCTACTCTGACACCAGGCTATTTTGGCTGTGGTCATATGAGCTACGACTGCCCTACAGCAACCGAAAGAACAGAGCAGCTGTATATCTTTTAGTGTGAGCCGCGGAAGGTTCTCCCCACATACACGCAGCTAGAAGCTAGACTTAGAAATGGTAAACAATCACTGTCAGAACCCTAGCCCATATGTTTCCCTGGAGCACAGCATTTCCTTTCCAAACACTTAAAGATAGCTGGAAAGGATCAGGGCTCCATATAAGGATATAAAGTGATGCCTGGCTTTACCAGATGCCAAGTCTCTGAAAGGACAATCTGCAAAACAAGCTTCTTAGCTACACAAAGCAAATTGTCAGTTCGGAATTTAAAAATGAAGGTTTTAAGCCACTATTCTCTACTGAGATTTGCAGAGGGTGGGGGTGGGAAGAGATGGATGCAGAGACTGTGGTTTATACTAAAAAGGGATTGAAATGAAAAGCAGACTGCACTACTGTGGGCCAAGGAGATGTTGTTTTATTCAAAGTTCTGTCACTGACAAACTCTGTGATGTGATCTTGGGTGAAACTCTCAGCCCCCGCGGCTTCAGTTTCTTCAGCTATAAAATGGGGTGCAGCCAGATGATTTCTAAAGTTTCTTACAGCTGAGACGTCCTATGACTTTATGAATTATAATAAATTTTGTATCCAGCAGGCAATAGAAACCAGCTCAGAAACTTAAGCAGGAAAAAGATCTTTTTACAAAGGTATTAATGATAGCTGACAGAATCAAATGGAAGTCCAAAGGACCAAGCTCAAAACCAAGACAGAGTGGTGGCCATAGGGCTAGTATATCAGATTATCTGAGAGCAGAAACCACTCAGCTCTGCTGCTGGAATGATTGCGCTCCATTCATTTTTCCCACCCTCCTGTCAGTGCACCTATAAATCAAAAACAGAGGGTCAAATGGACCTAGCTCAGGTCACGTGCCACTCCTTGGCTGGTGTGCAAGAAACCTTGATGTACAGTCCCACCAAGATGTCCTCCAGTGGGTGAGAGGTAATCTCCTAAGGGGGCATTGGTGTAGGGTCATGAGAGAAAGGTAATGACCCCCGTGAAGCTCTTTACTGCAAATGTGTCTGCCTTTGTGATACCACACACTGGTATCACTTTTCTGTGTAAAAACAGGCGGGCTATTTACATCTGAAAAGAGATGTATCTTTGGAGGGAGATAATGGCCCCATGACAACATGGCAGACACCATCACAATAGGATGGACAATGACACTCTTGAGGAACAGCCTCAGCACACCTGAAGAGATCATTTTGAGGAGAAAACAAGCCCACGTTTTGTCTTCAGTGAGCTTCTGTCTGCACACCAACTTGCCCCTGAGGAGGAACGTGCACAGAGATGCCCAGCACCCTTCTTCCATGTTTACAGAGCTCTGGTTGTGTTCTGACGGTCAGTTTCTCTCTCCTCCTTAAGAACCAGGAAAATCTTGACCATTCACGCCCCGAGGGTCCCATCCCCCCATCACTGGTTGGTTTAAGAGTGGACCTGTGATCCAATTCTAGATGCTCTCATGTGAGGAAAAATCTGCTGGGTGAGGGTGGGGGACTTCTTGTAAAGGTTTCTTTACTCATAAAAAGGACATTGTGATATAGGATGTGGTGGTTGTTGATGATGTGATACTAACATTTAATACAATCGCTCCTTGGCATCATGATGGGGCAGCCTGAAGACAACAGCTGAAGACGGTGGAGAAGAGAGGAAAGAAACTGGATGATTGATGATGTGAGTTCTTGAGTTAACTAACCCTGGAAACACTACCCAGAACTCCCGTTAGGGAAGATAATAAATCTTGTTATTATTTCAGACATTTTTGACTAGGGCCTGCTGTTATTGGAAGATGAAAGTATCCCAACTAATAACCCTCAAAATGACATTCTTCTAGTAAGCAGCAATATTATCTCCATATCTTCTTCTGGTAACAGCCTTAACTCTCAGGAGGTGGAAAACAAGAACTCTTCCAGAAGATTTTATGATGTATCCTATTTTTGCCAAAATGTTCTGTTTCCCCCCTGTTCAAACATGCACACTTCATCTTGTCCTTCACACTTCTTCTTGTCCTGTGAAAGTATAGGATTGCTAGTTCACAGAGATTTTTTTTAACGTATCTTTTGTTTGTCCTACCTCTAGGTAATTTGATAACATACCTTATTTAGATTTTTAAAATGTAAGGACTTCCATTTCCCCTAAAATCACTAACCATCAGAATAGCACCAATAGCTGGAGATTATTAAAAAACATAGACAGGAAAGAAAATAGACCTTAACAGATACTATAGGCCTGTGAACTCTCAGCAGGAAGCATGGAGCCTGCAAATGACACACTTATCTTACTCAATTGTGTCTGGTATTATAACTAGTGGTATGCATGTTCTATTTCCTCTACCAAACTATGAATTCTGTGGGCAGGGAGCAGGCTAACTACATCTTTGACTGCTTCATAATATCTGTTAAAGTCTATTATTTTAATAAATAAGTGAAATTAGCTTCCAGAAAGCTCACACAATTTAGTAGAACTTGAAGCTTAATTTATGCCTTTGGTAAGCCAAGTTCCCACTGACTTCCAAGTCACTTGTCTGAACAGAATAGGGGACGTGCAAGGAAATAAGAGTTTGGCTTCTCAGAAACTGTATCGTATCCACACCTCATGGAGTGTGACACTCCTACACTCCTGCTGAATATTCCAGACCTCAGCCTGACTCACCTATGAATCAGGGATACACAGACGAGAAAAAGTGAGACTAGCAGAATTCCCAAGTCTGGGAATCTACTCAGCTAAGTAATTTTAACCAAATAATGAGACCAGGAGGTTAAATTCCAACTTAACTCTGAGAAGGTGTTTTTATATTTTTCAATAAGAATCACCCTCTTCTGTATATGTGCTTTTCTTATAAGCAATAACTATAACTATCCCTGATATCAACGACAGCTGTAAACATATGAAAGCCAAAAGAATCAGCACACATTTTGCTATTAGATTTAAATACTGAAGTTCCACCTAATATTTCACTTAAATTCATTTTACTTTAGTATCTTTGATATTTTTTAACATTCTCAATGCCAAAAGCAGGCCAGATTTATAAGTCCAAACGAATGTAGAAACAAACATCCCAAGCCCTCTCAAGTAGCTTGCCAAAGAGAAACAATCCATCTGCCCAGGAAGAGCCAGCAAATCAGAGTCTGCAATGCAAGCCAACGAGAGAAAAGGTTTTCATGCTTGACCCTGTTGCTGATTCCTCCAAATCAAAATCTTGGGGCCATTGGAAGCTGCGTGAACATGGATAAACAAGGAGAATAGGCATTCTTTTGCTATTTCCATGGGTTTCATCAGCTTGTTTCCATGACTCATAATGGCCTCCTGGGAAAACACTCTCATTGCTTTGGTCTCCAGGGTCCAATATGTGCTCTCGAGCTGGTTTTCACTCACCAGTCGGCGTCCCTGCTATTTCCTGTCGTGCGTCTTCAGCTGGACTCCTGTGTTTACCAGTTAACTCATTCCCAAGATAAAATTATAGGTATTCTTCAAAAGGGCTTGGTCCAAGTTATCCAGAGGACTTCAGAAGGATCTTCTGAAGATTAAGAAGGGAAAAAAGGGCAAATATTAATCAAAAAAGTTTTGTTAAGTATTACCTGAAATAAATTAGTGGAAAACCAGTTAAAAACCATTTATCAAAACTATGTCATACAAGAACACCAAAAATCTTCCTAAAGTCACTGATTAAGGGTTCTTTCCAATCCTATGTTATGTAATGGAACCTCCATTACATCCAAGAAGACAGTGTGGTCAGTGAGTAGTTCTGCCTTATAAATTTACACACTCTTTTTTCTCTTGCTCCATCTGAAACAATGGTTGGCCTGCTGGAATTATGACTCAACCCCAGGACACAGCACCAAGGGATGCGCTGACAGCTGTGGTGCACAGACTAACAGATCAGTTACTGGTGCAGTTTACTGGTCCTTCCTACACCTTGGAGAAAAAAGTAATTTTATCTCATATCATCTCATTCATATAGGATGATTTTGCAAGTTCATCATTTTCAATTCCTACTCCCAGAGAGAAACGTAGTTTGAAGTATACTTGACTTCCCTGGATCTCTTCATGTTTGTGGTGAATAAAATCGAATCACCTACAAAGCCGGATGGTCACTCACCGCAGGTACTGCTCCTGCTGATGCGTTGGGGAAGGAACTTCAAGCTCTGGGATTGGGGAAAGCACTTCCTTGACCTGAGGCAAGGGCAGCCTCTGCACGGTCCCTGCCATTAAAGGAGGAGAGCTGTTTCAGTCTACAAGTAAGTAGTCAATAGCAATGCAGAACTTGGACACAGTATTTTCTACTGTAGTAAGAGAACCAAGCCCTCTGCCTAGAAAGGATCTCAGCAGTTTCCACCATTCATTAAATTTCCTGCCTGCAACTCTGACACCTTTAACCCAGTTCTCTCAACCCTGTTTCTCTCCTCTCACTTCTCCTCGGGTCCCGCCTCCTGGGGACAAGACCTGAAGCACAGCTAAGAGGAGCAAAGTAGAGGGGGAAAAAATTTAAGTACAGTGTCAAATAGCAAGAAAAGAATTTTAGTTTGGAAACTGGCTGCAAATATGTCTTTCTATCATATATTGTTAAAATATGCCCTTAAGGAGAATATTAATGATGTCCTTTATTTCAGAGACAATTTTACGGAGAAGCAAAGTTACAGATTCAGTGAATTCTAGTGTCTTTTTTTACTTATGACTATGTGACTCTATCAAACTCTTCTAATATTATCTTCAGCGGACTTCAGGATAGAAGATGGAACCTCAAGTCCACGGTACAATGGTATCTCTTTTATTGCACCGGGGCTTGGGGCCTTGCTTTTCTAGTTTTGACACTGAAACTTGAGTTCTATAATACATAATACATGTGGTTTTTGCTTCCCCAATATCTCCTTTTCATACAAAGCCCTGAACATGGATGGAAAGGAGATGACCCATCAAGCTTCAGCATGAATTTACCATGCAAATAATTGTTTACTCAATGAGGTTAAAACA
Organism: Tonatia bakeri; assembly: GCA_004024845.1. Taxonomy (NCBI): domain Eukaryota; kingdom Metazoa; phylum Chordata; class Mammalia; order Chiroptera; family Phyllostomidae; genus Tonatia; species Tonatia bakeri. The sequence continues at coordinate 90,121 of PVIA01005352.1, forward strand.
CCAAAAGAGCCTATTCTTGAAACTACATAATTATTGGAAACGATTAACCGAGCTCTTCTAGTTGGAAAGCCAAATTGCTCACCCCGAGCTTATTCATTTGGCTTGCAGACATTTTACAGTATGGCGTAGCCATATTTTACCGTAGAAAGCTATTTTCTGTCAAATGGTGACTAGTCCAAAGTGACTCTCTAGTGGGGCATTATTGTCTGTTTCTTCCGGTATCCAAGGTCAGCCCTGTAACTTAAATGCTAATAGCAAAACTTCTGAAAAATCGATAAAAAGGTAAAAAGTAAGACACGTCATTTCAATAACTTCTTCGGAATAGTTAAAACAGGTGGAATTTTTCTTTTTGTTCTACACTGGGAAATAGAGTTTTTTCAAATAATATCAATTCACCAACAGTAGTTAAGGCAGTAGTAGCAGTCAGAAATATTTTAAAACATCCCAGGAGTCTTATCATGAATTCGTCAAATCTCTGAACCAAACATTTCTTTGACTTATTTTAGGAGCTTCAGGAGAACCTAAACACATTAAAAAGTGCCCCAGTTGGAGTTTTGACCTGGCTGAATCCAGTGAACAAAATGGATTTCCAGCAGTAGAAACTTTGATTAAAAATAAAACTCCATGTCCTATGTTCTCAGATAAAGCCCCTATCACACTGCCCATGACAATGTCCAGGTTGCCCTCTGCTAATCTTTTTCTTTTCTCTTTTTTAAGATTTCTATCACTGTTCAAGAGGGGTTTTTTTTTGTGTGTGTGTAGCTATGACATCTGGTATCTAACCTCCATTCATCCTTCCGAAGTAATTTGTGATTCCCACAGAGCAACAGAAACAGGCAAGATGTTCTCTTTGCTCTGTTCCTGGTGGTTTTCGGGTCAAAGACAAGGTACGTCTCCCACAGGGAAGCCACGTTTAAAACTTCCTCCTCCTACCGGGGCTCTCTTGGCTGCTAAAGGATTGGCCTCCTCAATTTTTTTAATCCTCTTATCTCTTCGTTCAACTGTATTTTACTTGGTTACTACATTGGAAAGCTGAAATAGCTAAAAACAAAATAAAACAAGGAGTGGTCAGCAGGGTTAGGTGTCCACACCATAAGTGACCCTGTGATGGCTACTTCCCCGACAGCGAATTTATTCAGTGTTGCTGTAATTGCTCATTTGTCTGCCTCCTTGTGTATAAAAATTGTGTTTTATGCATGGTTTTATTCCTCAGAAGCCACCTGGGAGCGTGACACGTGATGGGGCCTCAGTAAAGACATGTTAAATGTCATTTAACCTCTTTGTGCCTCGTTTTCCTTAATAAGAGGGTGCAGGTAGAAGCGCTACAGGCAGTCGACTGGGTTGCCACCTAAGAATTGGGGGATAAGGAAAACAAGATTGCCCTCTGAGAGTCCATGTATCAAACCAACCCATAATCAGAGCAGAAACACACCGAGTCATGTTCAGAAATGGTTCCCCAGGCCAAAGCCTGTAAGCGTTAAAAGTGCTGTGTCACGGAAGCCGTCTGGCTACTGCTAAACTCGGGGGAAAGGGCCCCTCCAGCTTCTTTGGCAAAGGCCCCTTTAAGACCTTCGAAAACAAGGCGTGGCTGTGATTTGACTTCCCACGTGGTTCTCTCTAAGGAGAGGGAACACACGTGCTTGCTGTCAAAGCTTTTGGCTCATACTCCTCTCAAGTGCGTTACTCTATGAATTAATACATTCGCCTTCTGGTTTCATAAACGTATCGACATGAGCAGGGTTACACCACGGACCCTTCTCAGTGTGCTGCGGTTGCGGGACGCTGAGCCCACAGGCCTGGAGGAAGGCACTGGACCGGTATAATGCACCTACAGGAGCACCTGTGCGGCTGGGCAGCCGCAGCACCAGGCAGCCTCTGCCTGCAGGGTCCGGCCTCCCCGCACCTGGGTCATGCGGTGTGTGAAAGCTCCGCAGCAGTTCCGGACCCCCAACCACTGAGACCATTTCCCTGTGGCGTCGGCAAAGCTCGTGTGGCTGCCTCGCTGCTTATGGAGGAAAATTAAGGAAAGGGTAAAGTGAGGTGATAAAGGTGTATTTGATGTACTTTGGAAAATAAAATACTTTACAAAGTGCAAAACAGTATTTTCACCAGCATCTTTAGAAGCCCACCCAAGGGGTCCTCAGGAGGTGGTAGGGCTCGCAGACGTGCTCAGCAGCAGGGGGCAGGGCAGCCAGGGCTGGAAATGACCTCCAGGTGTCCTTCCTGTCCTTCCCACTTTGGGGGATTCAGCCACGACCCTTCGTGGAGACAGTGGCAGTGTCTAAACTGTGACCCACAAAGGACTTGGTTTCCTCAGAAGAAGTCCTCCAAAACTGAGGGGTTCAAGTCAACCTCCACAGGTGACTGTGGTCAAGACAGATGTGGAGATTTTTAGGTTTGGTGGTTCGATTCTCTAAGGGACTTCAAAAACCTTCCAGTCTTAACGATTTCTCTCATTGCTAGAGCAATGCAGAACTTGAACCCTGCTGTACACCTAACCTTTCCATCCCACAAAACGTCGGTACTTTTGTGCAAGACCTAGATAGTCAGTAGCCTTTCGGGGCTGACAGAACCAATCATGGTAGCTTAAAATAGATGGCTAGTATTCCAGGTGCCAACTCCCTACTATGTGCAAAGCTCCATCTGTTATTATTAACAGTGCTCCTAAAACTACCTACTCTGGGAGGACCAACGTGACTTCCTGGAGGAGGTGTCCGCTGAGCCAGGGCGGGAGTTTACTAGAGGAAGGCAGGGCGGGAGGAGGGGAGGTTGGCAGGGGGTGGCAAGCGAGGCAGGGTGGGTCAGGCAGGGAGGAGAGTCTGCACAGAGATGGAGAAAAGGTTCATCGGCACGTGCTTTATCATTGATTCCTTCATACCTGACATAAACAGCTGTCACATAGAGGCAGTCAATGAACAAATAAATGGAATCACCCTATTCTGCCTACAGATTCTTCACACTTACGAATTTCTTTCTACTTGTAGAGTCACCCCCAGCATTTTGATCTATTCCGTAACCACACAGATGGCTCTAACCTTTCCTGTTTTATGAACTCAAATCTGTATTTTAAGAGTCATAAAGATCATAGTTCAGCAAGTAAAAATTGAATTTCCACATTATCTTGCTTGGTTGCTAGACATCTGGCACCAGCCATTTATCTTGTCTTCTGCAGGCAATTGAAACCTGCTTAGTCTTCGCTGTACTGGCCATGAACATGCTGCAGACTGGGATTTTACATGGCCATTAGTTTTGTTTGGGGGAGTAATACAAATTACTGAGTCACCCACTTTTGGCCTGTACTAATTCTCTTTCACAATAAAATGCCATTTTCTTTCCTTCATTGTCCCTGCAAACTTACCCACCTTAAGGACCAAAAACATTTCAGCCGGTGCTGAAACGTTACTTGGTGGATGACTCACATGGTCTCACACAGGCTTCTACAACCTTGTGGAGAAAATGTCTCATCTCGGTTTCCCCCGTTAAATGTTCAAGTGCATGAAGCATTTTGATCTTGACTTGAACCAACAGAGGTAAGCTCCCCAATTCACCATTGACACAGAGGTGCTAGAAAGTGCATGCATTGGACAGAACTGAGTTTGAACCCCCACGCTGCTAGGACCAGGCTGTGGGTCAGTTACCGAAACTCTCACAGCTTCCATTGTCTCATCAGGAAAAAATGTGAGGTTCTTATGAGATGAGATGAAATGATGCGTGTGGAAGCACTGTGCACATGGAAGGTCCATAACAGGTTTTTATTGTTTAGTTGGTTTCCCTTCTCCCAAGGCAACCAGAGTCTCCTCAGCTGTGGCATCGGCTCCGTGGAGGCAGGGGCTGAGCTGTAACACACGCCACTCTGTCATCAGCACTTAGCATAATGCCTGGTGTGTAGTCCGTGTTCAATAGATTCTGGTCGACTATTTAAAGGTGAAGAATTTCAAGTTTTAAAAGTGTCAGCATTTTTGATGGACGTAGAGGAGAGAGATGAAATGACCCTCTCAACTGACCCAAGAAGCAGGAATAAGTGGAAGCTCTAATCCCAGAAACCTGGTGTTGCGGATATTTATTTATTGGCTATCCAGCAGGTGGGTATCTGAGAGGGACTCTAAGTGTGCAGGTGGCCAGAGGGCCCATATTCCCACTCTCGGCTCCCTGGCCCACACTCGATCAGTCAGATGCTGCCCCTTGGGATGTGAAATCCTGGTAGAGATGTGAGACTGCCAGGTGGCCTATGGGTAGCTTTGGCAGCTCAGAGGGAGAATCCAGTGGGGGTGATACCATCAGAGGCTTTTTCACCAAACCATCCCAGTGGTGTGACTCTGGATGTATTTTTGGCTGCCCGGCCTCTCTTAACTCCTCTGTATTTTCCAGGCTCAGGGTCCCTAACATTCCTGCTGCTTCTATGGGTTCCATATTGGTTTTCCAATAAATTTCCTTTCTGCCAAGTCAGCCAAGTTGGTTTCATTGTTTACATCTGGTGACTTGGGCCCTAGTCTGCTGCCTCTTTCCCTGGCCTTGGTCTCCTGTGTGGTCAACTCATTAAGCGTCGTTTCTAGGGATACATGTCAAAGCTGCTTTTGCACAGTTCTCAAAATTTCTTCAAGATGGTCAGTGTTTTGCATCGTTCTTCGATGACTTCTAGAAAGTGTGTAATGTGTTCTTTAATGAAGTAGAGTGATGTTCCATCTGATCGCTCTTTGTCTCTTTCACCTTTCCCACCCCCAAGATTCATTTCTTGTTCATCTGCTCTTTTCTCCATACCCATTTCCCCTAGGTTTTGTGTGATTTAATAAGCTTTCATTGTCCATGAACTACTACATGCCTGATATTATGTAGGGACAAGCATCCAAAGGTGCATAAGACAGAATCATCACCGTGCGAAGATAATAGTTGAATGAATTAAATGTGAAATAGATCAGTGCCAAAACAGGCAACATATGCCAGTGTGCTCCTCAAAACGTGGAAGAAAATCTCAGGGAGGTATGAAAGGTTGGGACTTGACTCTGTCCGTCTTCTTCTACAGCAACGAGACTCATTTTTCCCATCAGTGTTTGCTGTGCCCCCACTATGCTCCAGGCACTGTGCAGTGCCAGCGTCTTGGTGACCTCTCCTTACTTCTCTCTCGTCTTTTTGAGGGTGTGAGCCTATCTATATTTCTGCATGTGCGTGTGTAACAATGCTTACTTTGTAAAGCATGAACAACTAAAGAGACATTCGGGACTGAGCAGCCAGTGTCAACGGCAGGCTGCTCTGCTGAATGTGACTACAGTCCCTGCTGTCTTTGAACTACAATTTTTTTAACTCATGTTACTGCTTCTCCAGAGAAGCACACTGGCACATTTTTTCCTTCCATTCTCACTACTGCCTATAATCCATCATTACAAAGAAAGGCCTTAAAAACAGCACTCAAGGGAGACATTATTTCTTCTCTATTTCTCTCTCAGAAAGAGCAACTTATAACGGGAGGAGGAAAAATTGCAGTTAGGTTAAAGGAATATCAATAACAAGAAAGAATCTGCTTTTTATCCCCTTTAAGATGCTGAACCTCAAAAAGACTCTTCGTTTTAAAACAGGCCGCCATCCCTTGGCATGCTCTAAACATTAATATTCTATACCTGGTAATGAAGACAGCGGATTTTTGGTGAGAGCTATTAAAGGGAAAGCATGGCTGAGGCAGGTTTCCCTGGTGAATGAAAATCACAGGCTCATAAATACATTGTGTAAGGTTAGTCTTTTGGTTAGCTAGAACTTTACGTTTGTGATTCCCTCGATTATCTATGTTGACAGGGGAACTATTGACTTTTTCTCCAACAAGGCTGCAGTGCTCAAATTTATGACTTGAAAAGAGAAAGGATTGAGATTCCCTAAGGCAACCAAAAAAAGCCCTACAGAGCCAGGTTAAAACATTCCTGGTGTATGGATGTCAGGCACATGAACTGGATAAGAAGGGGCACAAGGGGAACCACTGTTCTCTCCCTTTGAAAATTAGTTTGAGCCCTGGCTCAGTTCGTTGGAGTGGCATCCCGTACACCAAAAGCTTGTGGGTTCAACTCCCGGTCAGGGCATGTGTGGGAAGCAACCAACTGATGTTTCTATCTCTCTCTTCCCCCTTCCCGTCTCTCTAAAAGTAGTGGAAAAAAATGTCCTCAGGTGAGGATTAAAAGAAGTAATTTTGCCATTGGAAACAACCCCGTGATTTTTAGTTCATTAACCAAACAAAATTGCCACTGAGCACCCAAAATTTCCATCAACTTTCTCCACCTTTAGCTGCTATCCAGTGACTACTTAGCTAATGCTGATTAACCACAGGTTAATAATTTTACTGCTAGTGCTAAAAATAGAAAACAAATTAAAAAAATAAAAGTGAGCTCTTTAGGTGCACCCACTCCAATTTTTCTTCAAGCTAAGGGGCTGAGTACCGGCTCCTTTAAATAACTAGAAGTCTCAGAAGCATAGTACCCAATGAAATGGCACGCAGCTCTCCACGTGGCTACAGATGCAGCAAAAGGCAGGGGGACAGTGCTCCAGGTTTGTTCAGTTTCCTTGCATTTTTGAAAGCAGTTCACACACCAGACATGAAGTTTCCTTCTGTAACTTCTCACGGAGTACACAGAAGTCTGCTCACTGGCCGTACACGTACATGAGGAGCTGCAGTAATATCACTCTTAATTCTGTGGCTTTCAAAGGTTCAAGGATATTATTTCTCCCTGATAGAGAACAGCCCTTTGCCCGTGTCAGATTCTCTCTCTTTCTCTTTTTAACCTGATTCGATGGCTTACATTCGGAAAGAGGCCTCACAGTTTGAAGGAAGAAATGGAGCCATAGCATTCGTGCCAGCAGCCCCTTGCTGCTCTCGTTACGATTCCCTCACTCCGTTTCTGTTTCATGGGAGAGGACAGGGGCCTTTTTAACTGGGACTATCCTAAGTCGTCTTTACCCAGTGACACCCTCTGCTTAGTGAAGGCTCCAGCAAAAGCCACGGTCGCTCTGCAATTACTCCTTGCAACTCCGAGGAATAATGGTATCTTGTCTCATTTAAAAATAAATCTGAGACTTATTCCTAATTGGTTTTTCTACTCTGCCTAGCCACATGAATTTCTTCTTGCCAGTTGAGCAAACTTTCCATTATTTAAAGAGGCAGTTTTGATTGTAACTGTCCCCTGATAATAAGACATATTAAACTAGATATCATTTCCCCATCGTTCCGTTCTTGCAGATACAAGGCCAATTTAAATGAGCACAGACCTTGTGATCTTGAGTTTATATTGAAGTGTGAAGCTTTGGGGTTTCCTAAGCAGCATTCTGTTCGCCTGTCCAGAGCTCACCTGAAAGAGCCTGCGCATTCAATGTTCGAAGTTTCTCAGAATCACTCCTTCTTAACAGAATGGATGAAGGTTTGTATTTGTGACCTATTCCAAGAAAAGAAATTAAACATTTAGATAATAAGCAAGCACATTCCTAAAATATATTCCCCATGTTGTTTCAAAGAATTACCAAGGAAAATGGGCCATTCACAACAGGGCCTCAAATAGGAAGACATTAAGAGCTTTTCCTTAAGTTACTTTTCATTAACAAATACAGCTGCTTTCTGAAACCAGTGGCTTCTCCACTGCCATAAACATCCTAATGCCGTCGCCTCTTCTGAAATGCCTGGTTCTTATGTATAGAATGTTATATTATTTTTATACACATAGATACAGTACACAGAATACTTAATGCATAGTTAATATTTAACAATATTTAATATCCTAAATGATGTGCTGTTTTTCTTCACTGTATGTGTTTGAATTTGTAAGATAAGGCTTTGAAAGCTATTAAGCTTGTCATGGGCCTAGATGTTCGTAGAAATCTAATGTCCTTCCCACTCTTCGTCTCTTTGTAGACCCATTTCCATTCTGGCTTCTTTATCTCCCTCTTAATGTGTAATTATACCAGAAAAATGGATTAAAAAACTCAAAACTAAGTACTATTTGCAAATAATATACAATTTATTTAAAATAATATAATTTTCAAAGTTAGAAAGACCCTGGGTCTTAGCACTGACATTTGACTAGCTGTATAACTTTGGACAAAACAACAACCTGTCCAAGGAGTTTCTTCCTCTATAAAATAAAAATAATGGTACATAACCTGTCTTCATACTTTGACAAAATCTTATGAAAATGGTTATTCTATAAATACACAAAATTACGATGAGCAACCGATGCATTAGGGGGTCTTCTATACTAAGATATCCATGACAAGACTTGATATGAAACTGCCCTCATAAATATCTGCAACAAATACTTAGCTGAAAAAATTGTTTAACTTTCGTTCAGACCTGGAGGCAGCCATTTGTTTGGCCTGCTGAAATGCCTGACAGCCTGGCCCAGTAAAGAACAGAAGAGCTTTGAGCAATAATCCAAGCAGTACCACTCTCCTTTACTGAGCATTACCGTGCACTGGACATTGTGTTAATTTCTTATGTAATCTCTTTAGTTCAATCCTTACTTCAGCCCTGGGAGGTAATGGCAATTAGCCTTGGTTTACAAGGGAGAAAAGGGACTCCCAGATACAATCAGCAACTGGCTCAAAGCCACATAACTAGTAAGTGCCACTACTAGGATCCTAATCATCCACTTATCTCCAAAGCCTAATCTCATCGTGATGCATTTTTCTCTTGTCTTTAAGGGACCAGTTACTTTGATCAGGCCTGATATTCAGCCAGTATATGCTCAGGTACACACTAGATAGGTAGGCACACACCAGCAAGGTCGATATATGCAGGGGAGCACTCCAGTAGGGCCACAGCAATAGTTAACAGTCAGGGTCCATCCTGACAGGTGAGCATCCTACTAGTTATTGCATATTTTTAATATTATCCCTATTATCCTGATTTCCAGTTCCACATTTTAAGTCATCCCAGCCTCAACTCTGCTGACACACTCTCACCTGTTGCAGATTGGCTCCTACTGACGTTCATCACCTTGAGCTGCTCCGCTCAAGACCCCCACCTCTAAAATTCCCTATTCCCACTCTCTGTTCCTCCGCCTCTCTTCTCCACTCACTTCCACTCAGCTCTTGCTCAACCTTCAGTCCACCACTTCCTTTCGATTCTCCCAGTCTTCCTTCTCCTCCTATTCGCTTGTCTGGGTAGAGGAAAGACACATGATTCTTCTTGAATGCAGGCATTTGTCTTATTTATGCTTATACTCATCACTTATACGCAGTAGTACTCAGTAAACGGTAAGTTGAATTTAAAAAAGACATTGCATCTATAGATAAGATTGGGAGTTCCTTGAAAGTAAATAGAATATCCCAAATGATGGATTTATTTCTCAATACTTACTCTGCCACTTCTGCATTTGCCTGTGGACTTCAAGTATTTTGTGGATAGTGAAGATAAGCAAAAATATAAAAACTAATATTACTAAAATATACCAAGTGATCTTCATGGAACAATAGAAATCTGCAAAGAAAAAAATACTATAAAAATACAATAAAATGGTGCAACAAATAAGATGCTACGTAGGGGTAGAGCTGGGTTCTAGTACATAGTCTGCCCTTAACCAAAAAGCTAAATAGTAGATAACATCACTTCATAGGGTAATTTGCTCTCCTGGGTTCTTCCCTCATGTATTAAATGAGGACACTTGATTAGGTAGGCTTCCAGGAATCAAGTTAGGTCCAAAATTCTAGGGTTAATTTCATTTACAGGTCATACTGGTGTTAGTTTCATTGTCATTTCTATCACTGGGTTAAGACCACAACAGAGCCAAGCAGCCAAAAATTACATCCTCAAATCAACAAAGATGCATTGAGCATGAGGAGGATGGGGAAGACAGGGAAAAGCGGGCCAAGCGAAAGGGCTAGGCTGGGGCAGAGGAAGTAAAAGAGGCCAGGGCAGGTGAATAACCAGAACCCCCTTCGCAGGGGCTCTCACGGCGATGATCAGATCAAGTGCATGTGTTAATTAAACATGCAGTTATCCCAGTTTATATTTAACAAATATACAGGTAAAAACTTGTTCATTCAGATGACAGCGAGGCAACGTGGGGAGGATGGTTGACTTTCTAAGCCATCCTCCGTACTTTCTTCCCTGCACACAAAACACAGCCATACTTAGTCAACTCAGCCAGATACATAACTTGTTTATATATCCTTGGACGGCTGCCCTGTGGTGTTTCTTTCCCAGGCGCCCTGTCCACAGGCAGATGTTCGTTACATAAGCACTGAACACGTATTTAGAGGAGAGACTGGCTGGAGGAAAGGTGAGAGCTGCCTGGGGTGGCAGCACTCGGCCCCCTCAATATCATTCCACAATAGCCAGTTGCCTTTCTCACTCAGCAAGACACAGGCAGGCAGTTAATTGGAATAGAAGATTTGCAGTGCCAGCAAGAGCCAAGGTGGGTCACATGACCAAGGTGTCACTGGGCACTGGTCTAGCTATGAAAAAAAAACCCTGCATTCACCGACTTGATATTGCCAGAGCAGACTGTGCACAATTGGGGCCCAGTGCCTCCCCACGTCCCTGAGGCCATCTTGCAGACAACCAAGGGGAAACAGACAAGAATCTGAAAAACATCTAAAGTGACAGTTTAAAGTATTGTTTCAGAGTAAATCTACCAGATTGGACTAAATTTAGTTTCATCCCCTGGTGGATAGGGCTATTAAAGAAGATCACATTAGTCTTCGCACAGCAGAGGAAAAAACACATAATTCTTTAGTCTTTTACACATGGCAAAAGGGATACAGTTTTTCCAGAATACAAGACTACCCATTTGTGCACCCCTGTTATCTTTCTTAATTATGGGTGCAAAAAATTAACTGTCATTTCACTCTGACTAGAATTTATGGGTTTTTTTTTCATTATTTTCCACAAAAATAAATCCTCTTAAAATCAGAATAATCGAAATGATTATCTTTCCCTTTACGTTTTAGAAAATATAAAATACAATTAGATGGATACATAAATGCACGTTAAAATAAACATTTTAGTATCTATAATTCAAACCTCTTTATTGTTCAGATTTTATCATAGACCCCTTCCACAGATAGCCTTTCCAAAACCTACCTTCCAACCTCACCCCTGAAGCAGAGGGGCCAACTCTCTCATACCCTCCCCCTCCCCCCACACAGACGCACATCTTGAAATGCCTCCCAAGTACAGAGGCTGTAGGGCCCTGGGCAAACTAACTCGCCAGCGAAATTTCTCTGAAGTCATGTATTTTACTTTGAAAAATGCATACATATTATCTATTTCTGTTTGCTTTAAAATAAATATAAAATGTCTTTAAAATACCTGCCTCAAAAATAAAGTTTTAGAAAACCATTCTGAAGTCATCTGAAAGGCCCCCACAGGTCTAGAATCTCCAGACGCACAGCAAGTCCCTCTGCCGCCGCACCTGTCGCCCCGAATGCACTTGCTGGATTGTTCCACATTCATCTGTCTTTGTGTCTCCAGTGCCTGGCACGCTGCTTGGCAGACGGCAGACACTCGTTCGATGGTTGTATAATAAAATGCTCTTCGAGAGCAGGTTTGTGGGGGGAAGTAAGGGTATACTGCTTAGTGAAAAAGGATCAATTGTGGAAATTCGGAAGAGTGTGACTAGGAAGTTAAGCTATCTTCAACAGAACTAAGACATATGTAAGTTTTGTCTCTGGGGCTCCTATGGTCCCCACAAGCCATCCAGTGACCCAAACTGCCTAACCTGGACCCTGCCTATCTTCTCAGCTTTCTGTCAAAAATCCCAATTAATCCAGGCCAGGTTCTCAGCTCTAACAGAGGAAATATTAAATCAACTCAAAATAAGATTTTAATAGCGTGCTGCAGTGTACATGGATACTTACATATGAAAATAAATCTCACCCTTTCATACCCAAGTGTAGTAGTATGACTTTGAGCACAGCTAAAGGCATGTCCAAAATTTATTCTAAGGCCTTTATTCTAAGAGAGGGTCTTTCTAGTGACCCTCAAATCACAACCCATAGGTGCCACTTCTGCCTCCAGGTATAGTTGGGCCCCATGAAAGCACAAATTGAAAAACTAAAAAAAATAAAATTGAAAAAAAAAAAAAACAGATAGAAGGGCTAACATTTTTCCAGCCATATTATTTCATCAACAAAATTCTTCAACTATTTGACTTTCAGTGAAGTTAATGTGATAACCCTCATACAATTTCTCTTTTCCCTCTAATTTCCTTTAAAACTTACTTTTTACATCCATTTCTAGGTGCAAGGAAATGTGTATACAATTATTCGAGTAATTCATGATTCTACAGGTATGGTTCATTGACTTTTCCTTGGCTGGAACTTCCTCCATGATGGCTAAACTTCTAGGGTTTGCTGTTAGAGGGCAGGTGATGTTATATTCCTCCACGTGGTCAACCGCAGGCTCCACCGTGAAGTTCAAATGTTGACAAGCTGAATGAAAATCATTTGCCTTCACTTCCATGGATCCTCTCATGATAAGAACTAGAGAGATTCAGAAAATGTTATTCACCAAATAGTAATACATAGTAATACGGCTCGAAACTAAATCCTTTCCTTCCTACACAAAAAAGAAGAAACAAGAAGTAACCTGCATTCAAAGTAATGGTTTACATTTGTGAGATTGTGAAAACCAGGTGACAGTAAGGTTGAAATAGAGCAGAGCATCTCAAAGAAAACACGGGTATTTCCACGACAGCTTGTGGAACAGATCTTATTTTTCAGAATTGTCACGACGTATTTCTCATCACCCATTACGCTGGTTTGCTAGGGCTGCCATGGTGAAGTACCATACACTGGGTGGTGCAAGCAACGGAAATGTATTGTCTCGTAGTTCTAGAGGCTAGACTTTCAAGGTTAAGGTGTTGCCAGGTTGCTTCTTTCTGAGGGTTCTAAGGGTAAGATGTGTGCCATGCCTCCCCGCTGGCTCCTGGGGGTTGCTGGCCATCCTGGTGCCCCTTGTCTTGTAGGAGCATCACCCTGATGTCTGCCTTTAATGCCACCTGGCACCCTCCCTCTGTGCTTGCCCGTGTCCACGTTTCTCCTTTCTATAGGGACACCGGTCATACTGAGTTAGGGGCCACACTATTGAGCTCATCTTAATTAACTACATGGGCTATAACCTTGTTTTCAGATAATACTACATTCTGAGATATAGAAATATGCTGGTGAACAAAGACAAGGTCCTTGCCATCAAGAGGCTCACTGATAGGTAGACAGGTAAACCGACAACTCATACACAGGGGGTAAACATCAAGCAGAAATGCCGTATTTTCCCATGTATAATGCACACTCATGTTTTTGGCCCACACGTTCAGGGAAAAAATCTTTTGTTTTAATTTTTTTAATTCAATTATTTATTTATATTTAGATGCTTGGTTTTTGCATTATAAAGAATTTTAGCGATTATTTTTAACATATTATAGTATAAGAAATGTTGTGTGACAGATAATTACAAAACACAGGAACAGATACAAGGTACAAGAAATTTTATGTACCAATAACAAAGTAGTGCTATTCATGGATAATGTGCATCCTTATTTTTCCTTCAAAAATTTGGGGAAAAAAGTGTGTATTATACACATGGCAAAGTATGGATATTACAAGTATATCAAGAATTCAGTGACTCTTTAGAGAATCAAGTTGTGATTTTTTTTTACTATGAGAACTTACAAGTTTACTAAGAATTTTTAAATTCATATTTTAAATTGATTTCTTTAAATTCAATATCTTTGAAAAATCATATTAAGTAATTTTTTTAACCATCCAGTGAATGTGAATTACAGTGGCATTTTGATACATTTTAAACATGTGCTGTTTTTGATAAAGCACAACAAGAACGAGCAACACCCGAAGCCTTGCAAACCACTCATCCAGAGCTGCCCGGGGAGCGCCCCAGTGCCAATGGACTCAAAATTGGAATGTGCTATTAATATCTTTCATAACAGGACAAGGTCATTTATCCTTGATAAATTTCATTCTCACTTTCCCTTTGCATTTACCTTGGGATGTTTGTTCCTGAGGAATAAAATCCATGTTTCCTTTGGACTCACAAACCAAACACGAGGAGCACATTGTGAATTCGCTGGTCATGTCTTGGCACATTCCGGTGAAGTTCTGAAAGCTGGAGTGATTTAGAAATAGTCCCAGTATAGTCTCCGTTTCCCTTACCGGCTCCAGAAAAGTCACATGAGAAAAATTTAAGGGGGAGAGTGAATCAGTGAGATTAGGTTGTAAGCATACTTCCAGACATGATAGCTCCAATATGTTTCCTAAAAAGAGAAAAAAAAAACCCTTTATTTACTATGAAATTTTGAATTTTGGGCACTCAAGTAAGTACACAATGAAAGCTCTCAGTTTTTCTTAGGCAGATTCAGTACATTTTAGCTTACCAATGACAAGAGTTTGTTTTTACATGAATCAACAATAGCTACCTCATTTAAATATTCCTTTTTAAAATTTATCAACTTTCTCTATTAATTTTCAGCCAACAGTCCTTGTAGAGAAGTGCTTGGAAACCCTAGCATTTTCTCTCCGTTCTCTCTCCTGGGAAAGTTTTAATGGACAAACCTGAGGTTCCTTTGAGTTCATCCGTGCTACACTACAGGTTCCAATCATTTGCACGGAGTTGCACAGGGAACGAAACCCAGAAACAGTATCTCTATTAGTTTCCGAGGGCTGTGCAACAAGTTCCTACAACCTTAGTGGTCTAAAACAAGAAATTCATTCTCTTAGCGTTCTGAAGACCAGAAATTTAGCACCAGTTTTACTGGTCTGAATCCTAGGTGTCTGCAAGACTGCACTCCCTCTGAAGGTCCTGGAGAAGAGTCTGTTCCTTGCCCCTCTTTCAGTTTCTGGTGGTTGCTGGCATTCCTTGGCTTGTGGCTGTCCCACTCCAAACTCAGCCTGTGCAGTCATGTTGCCTTCTGCTCTGTGTCTCTGTGTCAAATCTCCCTGTGCCTCTTTCTTATAAGGACACTTGTGATTGGATTTAGGGTTCACTCAGATGATGCAAGATAATCTCCCCATCTCAAGATCCTTAACTTAATCATGTCAATACAGACCTTTTTCCCTTATAATAGCCTTTATGGGTTCTAGGGATTAGCACCTAATGTGTTTGGGTGACCATGACTCGGCCTACCTAAACTTCCAAAGATAAAATTTAACATAACTTCTTTTTTTGTCTGAAGACAAACATCAGATAAGGAAATGATGGTATAAATAGAAAAAATCACCAAGTTCAAAGCAAAAAACAAAGACTTTGGTGCCAAGGCACCTGAGTGATTTAATTTCCATTAGTCTCATTTTCTCATCAGGAAAATAAAGATAATAACTCTAGATCCTGCTAACCTTGTGGGGTTACAGCAGCTTGAAAACACTTTCAAAAATTATCCAAATGTATGTTATTTAAAATGAAAACCCATGTTCCATCATCAGTAATGAAACACTTAATGGAAATAAAGCTCACTATATAAAAAACGGGGATCCCTCTTTGGATGTGGTGATCTCCTAAGGAACAGGAGCCCTCTCTTTCAGACATGCCCAGTCTGCCAGTCATTTGCTGGTACAAGAAAATAAGTAACATGCTCGATTCCACTTTTACGTGTTTTTCTCTACCATTTCTCATATAATCATGTACGGCAAAATACATTTTTTAAATTTCCAAATGATGTGGACACACACTGTAGAAGAATTACTCCATTTTTAAGAATTACTTCTTCTAGTCATCTATCTTGATTAAAACTTAAAAGAAAAGCAAGCTATTGATCCACATTAAATTTTTTTTTGCTTATAATTTGTGCTTTGTTACTAGTTCCATCAAGTGTTTCATTACTTATGGTTATATTTTTATTATTTAATAAATTAAAGGTTTATTACCCTCTATATTTGAAATTGCTTCTATAATAATTCATGTGATTTCCAGCTACAAACACATTTCATACTTGAGCTGCTACAAATTATTTGGGGGGAGGGTAATTTACTCAAATACACAATTTTATAATTTATCTATAAACAAAGTTGTAATCAAATAGTAGCTAACTTTTTTAAATATTGCCCCAGGACGGAGATAGAACTGCACCATCTGATGAAGCTCTACAGCTTTGTTTATATTACCAAAATACATAAAAAACTTATTTCTTGCCATGTTTCCATTTTCCTCACTAGACATTATATCTTATGAAATCTTCAACTTTTTGAATTTATATCCTTATGCTATGACCAAGAAGGGAGGTAGGGAAATTTTTACTATCAATATTGCAGTCTCATCCAATGAGTGGCCATCTGGGTTTTCTAGAATTGATGATATATCCTTTACACTTGACTGTAAAGGCATTTTATGTTTTTTAAACCTTAGTTTTAAATAATTCAACTGGAAAATAAATCGAGGGAATATCCTTCCCTAGTATAATTTTAAGAAATGAATTCTACTCAGTCATTTTTGTTATCAGATGGGCTACATTCTCATCTCCATAAACAAGGATTTATGAATTTAACTACTGGCAATAATGTTGCCGGGAATCGGACATCTAAATTCTCACTCCCAGAGAAAGAACGCATTCCAGAATAACTCCATTACTAAGACTGCAATGTCTCAGAGTAAGTATACAGAATGCTAAATAGAATAAGAAAGTATACTCTAGTATAGGACCAATGCCCAAGTCAGTCATGTTTTCTTTTTAAAGAAAAGCAAAGTAACATGAACTATCTTTATATTCTTTTTTAGCTTTTATTATAAACAAATCATATATAAGCATATATAAAATGTATTGTGCCAGTTAAAGGAAAATAAAAATAAACACCATGAATTTGTCACAGAGTAAGAAACAGGATATTACCAGCACCCTACCATTCCCATCCATCCCTACACACTCCTTCTCCCCCAGAGGTTAACCATTATTATGAATTTTGTATTTATCACCCCTGTGCTTTATTGTAGTCTTTCCAAAGTGTATTTATTCCCAAATAACATTACATTAACATTTTAGAAATGTATACAGATATATGGACTATACTGTATGTGTTCATTTATGACTTACTTTTTTGGCTTAATATGTTTTAGTCATGTTGTTACATGTTGCTGCAGTTAATTATTTGTGGTATTCATTTGAATGAATATACCACAATTTATTCATTCTTTGACAGTGAACATTTGGGTTGTTTCTGTTTTTTGTCACTTTGAATAACATTTCTATGAACTATACATGTTCATACATGGTGGGAATGTAAAATACTACAACCACTTTGGAAAACAGATTTTCATTCTCTTTAAGTTAAACATATGAGGTCTGTCCAGAAGGTATCTGACCATGTAATGTGAAAAATAGAGACATTTTTGAAGAAGATACAAGAAACTGTACATAGGACAATGACACCTCAGTTGCCCTCAAAGTAGGCACCTTGGGACCTCACACAGTTCTCCCAATCGCCATCAGCTGCCCCATCGTATTTTCCTGAATCTCATCAACAGTGTGAAATCTCTTCCCTTTCAAACGTGATTTTAGTTTTGGGAAAAGCCATAAGTCACGGGGCACCAAATCTGGGTTGTAGGGGGCCTGAGTCAGCTGGGTGATTTGATGTGTTGCCAAAAACCTCTGCATGAGATGTGATGCATGAGCAGGCACGTTGTCATGATGAAGCTGCCAAGCACCAGCTGCCCATAGCTTCAGCCTTCTGAATTATGCCAATAGTTTCCATGGAGAAATGTTCAAGGTTAATGCAATATTTGATGCAGATTCGTTGCTCTACTTATTCAGTCATTTTGAATGTGATGGCCACACAGCACACATGCTCACTCAGTGGCATCTACCACCCCCATTGACTGGTACAGTGAAGTCCTCATTGTTCATGCATATGCATTCCAGTCCACTCCCCTTGACTGCCAGGTTACATTGATGTGGCACAAACTGTCCTCGTTATATTAACAATGGCTGGATTTTTTCAGGACAGACCTCATATACTTACCATATCACCCAACAATTCTACTCCTAGGAACTTACACAAGAGAAATAATAACATATGTTCACACAAATACCTGTAAGCAAATTTTCATAGCAGCTTTTTTATTTATTATAGCCAAGAATTGGAAACAACCTCTGTAGTGCTTTTTAGTGTCCCGGTCTTATGCTTGACTTCTGTCCCCTGCTGTGACCCAGTGAAACTAAGATTCTAAGGGCACCAAGAATTGGTAGATACTCCTGAAGTGGCCAATCTGTTCACTGCTTACCCATGTGGACTTGTCATTTCTAGTCATGTTCCCCCTTTGAGAAGTTTTCTCATCAGTTCAACTACGTATTTTTAAATTTTTAAACACGTCATCTCACATTTTAGATTTTTGTGCTGGCAATGTTTTTCAAGGTATGGCTATAAGAACAGAAGTCTAAACTCTCTGTTGACCTTAAAAAACAAGTGAGAATTTCTAATAAAACCTTCGCCATTTGACAGACAATAAGAGCTGCAGAAACTACTCTATGTCAAGTCGTATTTCCCCAGCACCAAGGCTGTCTGTTAGCTAGTTGCCAGCGAACTTTGGAAGAAACATGGATTATTTCAGACAACACATATTCTGAGTTATTGCTTTAGAATATTAAATTTAAACTAGGGGAAATAAGAAAATCTTTCCACTAGAAACATAGGTAGTGCAACCATTTTGGAGACACGTTTGACAGTTCTTATAAAATTAAATATACTCAGCTATTCTACTACTAGTTTCCTGACAGAAAAGAAAACATATGTTCATACAAAGATCTGTGCAAGAATGTCCATAGCAGCACATTTATGATCGCAAAAATCTGGAAACAACCTAATGGATGAATGAACAAATTTAGTGTATTTATACAGTGGACTTCTTAACAGTGAAAAGAAGGAACTATTGATATACTCAATAATATGTATGAATCTCAAAATATTATACCAAGCTAAAGAAGCCAGACCAACAATAGATATGGTGTGGTGGTTCCATTTATATGAAGCATAAGAAGGCACAAAGCTATAGTACAAACTATGCTGTGATGACCTGGGTCAGAACGTTGCCTTGGGGTGTGGGAGGAGATTTGACAGGAAATGGAAGAAGGAATCTTTCAGGGAGTGACGAAAATAGTATCTTATATGGGGCTGTAGTTACATAGGTGCATACCATTGTCAAAATTCATCACACTGAATACTTAAGATCTTTTCCATTTTATTGTATATAAGTTATGCCCTTAAAAAAGAGAGCAAAACAAAGCATAGCCAGTTGTTTCTAAAGATCTTTCATCATTATTGGATATTCTGTAGCATAATTTAGCAATTTAAAAGTATTAGCTGCCAGGATAAGAGAGAGCATATGGTTTTACTGCTTAATTTTGAGAGACATTGGTTAACGTGTTGCTTCCTTTGGTCACAGGTCTGCCTCTGTGACAATTGGCATAGACACAAAAGAGTATCAATTTCAGTAGCAAAAAGTCAATCATATTTCCCTTTTGGATATCATGTTGATGCTTCCTTAGTAATATTGAGTGGGAAAGGGTAAAAAAAGATCATGCTGTGTGTGCATGACACACCCATACACAGGAACCAGGGGAGTCTAGATAGGATACGGATTTATTCATAGAACACTGGGGGAAGACAATTTAAAATATGTCCGGGGGCAAGGGGCAAAGTTTTGGGCTACTTTTAACTTACGATAGCAGTATGTGAAAGGCAAATTTGGGACAAAGGAAAGAGACTGCAGGTTTTACTTGTCAAAACAGGGAATAAAAAATATATTGTGAAATTCTCCATGGAAAAAAAATGGTAGAAAGATGATCCAGAGTAAAGACACACATCTTTTTTTTATTATTAAATTTATCAAGGTGAGATCGGTTAATAAAATTATATAGGTTTCAAGAGTAAAATTCTGTGATACATGATCTGTATATTGCACTGTGTGCTCACCACCCAAAGTCAAATCTCTTCTGTCAACACGTATCTGACCCTTTTCCTCTTCACCACCGCCCACCCCCACTTCCCTCTGGTGACTACCATCCTGTTGCATGTCAGTCAGGCTTGTCTGTTCATTTGTTGCTTTAACATATATCTTTTAAGTAAAAAATTCTATGACCTAAATTTCACAGGCTGCACAACCTGAAAGTTCTAGATATGTGATGACATTTTACATTTTAAAAATGTAAGAGGAGGATCGTGATGCCTGGCTTGCCTAACTCAAAACATGGTTGTGAACATCAGATGAGAAATGCTTCCTTCAAGAATGTTTCCCTTTTATTTGTTTTGCAATATGCCTGAGAAAATCCACTCAATCAACAAACACTGCCCTATGTGCTTGATATATGAACCAAACAGACAGAAACCTCATGTTCACAAAGCTTAGATTCTATTTACAGAAATCAGACAGCAACAATATATATATAAACAATATAAATTTAATATGTATAAACAATATAAATATCGTAAATAAGTAAAATTATATAGGTGATACGTCTATAGAGAAAAGAAACAGCAGTGCAAGGGGAAGATGTATTATGTATGAATGTTTGAGAGAAAGCCATGTTTTTCTGTTTTAAAAAGAGATACACAGAGAGAGCATTTATCCACCCATGCAATGAGACAAGTAATTAGAAATAATCCTCAGCAAGGGTCGTTGGTGTTGCAACCTAATGATGAAAGAATAAGCCAATTCTGCCAAAGCAGTGGAAAAGCATTGTATTCACCAGTGGTTTTTGCCAGCACACGTTGTCTCAAATACAGATGTAAAGAAGTGTGTCTATTAGAAGCCATTTTAAAGCTATAAAAATTCATAAAATCCAGGAAAAAGTAAAATCTCACAACAAAGTAAAATTACCCATCTAGTTATACTCCTTTTTCCTGAAACTTTTCAGAATAGTATCGTGAGGAAGATGCTTCGTTGTGAATGAGTTTAAATAGTTAATGAGTTGAAAGCAGTTATTTTATGTAAAAGTACTTGGTATACTACCTGGTACATGTATAAGTATTTGTTAAATTTTTTTAAAAATTGAAATAGTCATAAAACTATATCCCAAACCTTATTAGGGATTACTGGTTAAATTTTTAACGAGCCGATCAATAAGAAGAAAATCAAGTGTCCATCTGTGAAAAACAGAGTAGCACTTTCAGGCAAATTCACTGTGGTGCCCTTAACACTTTAAAATTGCAGACAATAAGTCATGTGTAGTACATACGCTCATATACTTCAGGGTTTAGTCTACAGTTCATGAGAATTTGAAGTTTCTTTATCCTTTGTTTTCTTCAATTCCACTCCTCATTATACTACCACTTCCATCAGAAAGTGTGAAAAGGAAGGGGAAATGAACACTGGTAAACTTAGTTCATGTCAGTTTGGCTCTTCACAAGAAGTGAGGAAGTCGGCACAGCCAGATAAAAATAGGTCGGAGGTGTTTTCATCTGCGCTATTCCTGCCCCGCCACCGCAAACCACCAGGAATGTACTTGCATAACCCGCTACAACCTTTGGTCTCGAGCATTTCTGAGATATCTACAGGAGTACATTTTATTTGAAAATCAGTGCAGATTGCTTTTCTTAGAAAGTGCTTCTGCAAGCAGGTAAGAAGAAATATAGGGTGATCGGCGGAACTCTGGGAGCTGTTTCCCATTGCAACAAAGAAGGAAGGAACACCTTCCCCCCAATGGACCGGAAGCACCTTGTCCTGTGTTCCGGTTGCACCCTGTCACGGTGCTCGTGTGTAGTTTCAGTGTCGTATTTAATTAGTTACCAGCCAGTCCTCCCCAACGGAAAACTCCTTGGAGGAAGACCTGCCTTTCATCTTTGTAGCCCTGGGTTCCTAGAACAGACAGACTGTATTCATAAGTGAACAAATAAACAGTAAAAGATCACTGAGATTTATCTGAGTTAACCAGGTCTCTCTGTGTCTTAAACACTGAATTCAACAAAAGAAGGTTGGGGAAACCCAGTTCCCTTCATTGTAAGTAGCTCTGAATCAAAATATAGCCATACCGTTTTGAATCTCTGTTACTGAATTTAGTGTAAGCTGCCTTTCAAATAAGCTGCAAGTTTTACAGTAAGCTCTCTTGCCAGGGCATACCCAATGCAAACTCATTAAAACTCCCAGATACTATTAAAAAGGTTCTCCTTCAGTAAAGTTAGAATAAATAGATTATACTGTGTAATTATCATAATTGAATGTTCTGAGTAATGATTATTCAGACTCAGATACATTCTTGATGAAAAATGATCAAACACATTTCTCTATTTTTAACATGGGCCTTCAGAGGGTTTGTTATTTTGAAATCAAATCTATTAAACCTTGTGAATACATTTATTCCTCATTAAGATTCCTTTTTAACTGATTTGATGTGTTGAAGACAGAGTATCAGTGAATAATTTATAAGTAAAAATTATTTATAATATTTATCTTAGAAATTAAAGTGAATAGAACATAAGAAAAAAATGTAAAAAGACACAAGGAACTGATTGGGAGGGTGAAACTGTAGAGGGAAACCTCAAAGTTGATTTTAGCATTAAGAAGGCACTCTTAGCTTGTCATCTAAATAATCTTACCAGATATATTTTATGAACTATATCAGCTAAGTCAACTCATTTCATAAGACATTAGGTATTATTGTGATTTTAAAGTTATTAATTAAAGAAAAAGAAAAACAGTTACGAGGGGAACCGAAAAAACACGGGTTTATTTATAAAAAATTGTGTTTATTCTTACATGTTTAAACTTCAGTCACCTTCAAAATACTCTCTATTTGATGCAAAACACCAGTCCAGACCTTTTTTTCCACTGTCCCAAACAGTGTCTGAACTCTTCAATTTTGATGCCTTTTCGTGCTTCTGCCATTTTTTGCTTCAACCCTTCCGCATTGGCAAAATGTTTCACTTTGAGGACTTTTTTTTTATCCAGGGAAACACCCAGGTGAATAGGGAGGATGGGGCACGGAGGTCAGGCCGTTTTGGGTCAAGAACTGCTGAACAGTCAGTACACTGCAGGCAGGTGCACTTGCATACCACCCATCACGAAATGGGCAAACACATGGAAAGTCTTAAAAAAAAGATTCACTGAAGCTGAATGCAGCCTCTCACAACAATGCCTTGTGCATAAGATGAGGCAGCATGAACTATCCCTGGTGATCCTTAAACCATTGTAAGATACAAAGCATTAGTATTACACTATAGCACCTGTAACAGATTATTCTTATGCTACTGTACATATAAAACATTTTGCCTAATTATCAACTTTTTTGTTTATGGTGGCTCTGGGAAAAATTCCTTCTGCCACAAAATATCAAGATACGATGGCGGTTTTCAAACATTTTGTTTGTTGGCTCGACAAGGGCTATCTTTGAAACAAAATTCCCAGATAAGTTTGTCACCCCAGAGAGTCCAAGGGGATATCTATTCTGTTCTTGAAGCAGGAAAAAGAGAAATGGCTGTTTCAAGTTTGTGGAGACAGTAAAGGTAGTATCGGGATCGGATGTAATCGGTTAGGAAACTAGGAAAACAATTATTATCGATGTTGGCAGTCACCAGCTCTCATAAGTACTAACCAATAGTTAGCAAATAGTTTATTAAATCTTTTTTGAACTGATTACCTGGTTTTCATAAGAGCCAACCTGATTTTTTGGAGATTATATATATATAATCATTAAATTCTTTTAACTTGAACATATATATGCTTAACCTGAGCAACATAATGCCAGATAACCAAGAGAAATTTGAAAAATTCAATTGTTCACAAAACTGCACAATTATGGTGTTTATTTACCCAAAATCTTTTTATCTGCCTACTTAGCACTATGTATATGCAACAATAATTATTGTAGCAAGTCATCAGATATAAGATTTTTCTTGATTTTAATTATATTTATATAACTTTTAAAGATACAATACATAATTTTTTTATTTTTTTCTTTTTATTAAATGCTAGGGACATTTATTAGCCAAACAGTCACATTAATGTATTTTCAAATCATCCAAACAGTCAGACTAATATATTTTCAAATCTTTTACTGATATATAAGAATACTTTAAGCTTACATCTATTTATTTTTTCTACTGTAGGGTTCAGCAATCATCACAATTCTCTGAAATGAGTTCATTCTTCTTTCATTAAAATATATACACACATACACCTGCTTAAATTTGCACCCATTTTACTCTAATTACATATTGATAGTATCTAAATATTTTTGGTTTTCAAAAAGCAATAGTAAGTTATTGCGTGAAATAGTTGTATTGGAGGGCATTCAAGCATTTTATACATAATAAATGTTATTTTCTTTAAAAAATAATTTCAAAATGTAAAAGCATACTTAAAACTACTTTTGAAAGAAACTTTTAAAAAGCAAAAATCACATGATTATATTATAAATGCAGTCTTTGAAATCTAGACCACAAATTTTAAATCATCCTTTCATTGTATAATTGCAAGCTACAATAATCAAGTACTGTGACTAAGGGCCATGAGCTGTGCTAACAGTCAACTGAAATTACTGTCTCATTTTATTAGCTTTTCAGACACAGAGTTTCAGCCCAGGCAGCAGGTATGCAAAACGAGGACATTTCCTGTAACCATTAGCTGTCATAATTTTTTAAACTAGAAGAAGATAAATTATAATTATATTCTCACCTTCTGGTGTCTTGAAATATTCCGGCAAAATTAAAATGAATGTGATCACTATTGCTAAAAGTAACTTAAGGAGGGCTGTTTTTGTCATGTCTGTTCACATGACACACGTGTCCCCCATCCAGCACAGCGATGGCAAGGCTCTTCCTGCTTTAAGTTTCGTCTCTGTCGTACTTCAAGTTTATGCAATTCACCTCATACTTCCTTTTGGGTAAGACTTCAAAAAAAAAAAAAAAAGAGGCCTTGAACTGAGACCTCTTCATTCTGAGTCACTTGACACTAAGAAAACGACCCTCAAATCAGCCCTTTCACACTATTTTCTAAACAAGATAAAAATAAAGAAATGATCTTAAGAAGTAAAAGGGTCTTGTCTGGATCTAAATTTGAAGGTATTTTCTCATTTAGCAATCTGTGTGGGCACATATAAACCCACAATTTACTCAGCAAAAATAAAATAGCGAATGTCAGTCATGTCCCGGGTGTGTAGACATCATTCATTCATTTACTCATTAAATGATTGTTGGCCTCTTTTAAGTGCGAGGCAGGCAGCGTGCTGGACTCTGGTGTTCAGAAAACAGTATGCCTAGAGGACAGTAACAGTAAGAAAGGTAAGGATAAACTAAACACCTGCAACGTGGTGGTTCTACTGTACTACACTGTATAAAAGCAGTAGAATGGGACTCAACATCATTATATCTGTAAACAGTATTTATTGTTACAGAATCCACCTTTTCAGTTCCCATTTCAAAGAAAACTTTCATTATAATAATCCCAGTGAAATCAAGTACTTTGTTTAGAATATATGAAGGGTAGAAAAACTTACAATGAATAAGGAATATGTGCAAACAAATATTTTTATTCCATTGTTCTGGTTCACTCTCTCTTGTGTCCTCATCACCCATCTGTTTCCATTTACCCTATTTCTTGTTTTTATCCACCCAGCTCTGGGCTTTACGGAACAATGGCGATGGGGCGTAGGAGGCAAGGAACATGAATAGACTGTCTTTTCTTCTGATTGGGTACAAGGATTTGATAGAAATCAAGGGTCAAGAAATCTTAGGACCTTAGCTTAAGAACAGTCTAATGGGAATAGGGCTTCAGATATTAGGCTTATTTATGAACGACATCAAGAATCATTCAAGGGAAGAAAATAATTGATGCGAGTCATTGCCCACACAGCTTACTGGACTGTGACATGTCAGGATACAGGTCTAGCAGCATCTTCCGTAGAGATGCTGGTGGGGAGAGGTGGCAGATCCTGTCCCTTCATTCTTCCCCATATTGCTGATATCACTAAGTAGGGATGTTTTCTTTCATTATTCTTTCAAAAATAGGTTTCCAATTTCTTACTCTTTCTATTCCCCTTCTGGCACCCCTGTGATGCTGATGTTGGAACACTGGAAGTCATCCCAGAGGCTGCTTACACTATCCCCACTTTTTTTGGTTCTTTTTTCTTCTTGTTCTGATTGGTTGTTTTTTTGCTTCCTTATGTTCCAAATCATTGATTTGAATCTCAGCTTCATCCACTCTACTGTTGATTCCCTATAAATTGTTCTTTATTTTAATTAGTGTATTATTTGTTTCTGGATGGAAATTTTTACGCTGTTGATGTCCTTGCTCAGTTCCTTGAGCATCCTTATAACAAGTGTTTTGAACTCTGTATCTGACAGATTGCTTACCCATTTCATTTAGTTCTTGTTCTAGAGTTTTGATCCATTCTTTCATTTGGTCCATGTTTCTTTCTCTTCTCATTTTGGCAGTCTCCCTGTTTTTTTTTTTTTTTTCCTATGTATTAGGAAGAGTTGCTATGACTCCTTCCCCTGGTAGCATGGCCTAATGTAGTAGGTGTCCTGTAGGGACCATTGACACCGCCTCCCTTATTACCCACACTGGGTACTCAAGGTGCGCCCTTTGTGTGGGCTGAGTACACCCTCCTCTTGTAGTTGAGCATTAGTTGCTATTGGCAGATCAATGGAAGGGATTTACTCAGGCCAGTCAGCTGCAAGGATTGGCTGTGACCATATACCACCAACTTCTGCCCCCGACAGAGGATCAGCTGTGTACGGGCAGGGTGATAGTGCTCCGACATGGGCTGCAGCTCTCCACTGGGTGTGCACACTCTGTGGTTTTCCAGGTGATGCAGGCCAAGGTCAGCCTCCTCCTGCGTTTTGCCTGAAGTCACCCTGCCTGAGCTATATAAAGCATCTGAGATGGCTTCTACTTGTGCTGGGCTTGGTGGTTCCCAGGTGAAGCCAAGCTGTGAATCTAGACTGGCTGCTGCTACTGCCAGGCCTGGGGCCACTTAGCAAAAAATACAGAAGTCTGGGGACTCACTGAGGCTGGCTCATGCTTGTTTGAGAGGATTTAAGAAGTTGTGAACCGTGAGCTGAGATCAGCTATTTACATGGAAAAGCTACTGTTAACAGCTGAAGTAAGCCCATAAGATGGGTGGGGCAGAGCCTCAGAGGATCTCCTGGGCAGGGCAGTGTTATCCAGATTGATGGA
>PVIA01005353.1:0-117164 GCA_004024845.1 Tonatia bakeri
CTTGAATGGGAGTAGGGGGGTGAAAACTGTACTTGAACATTCATTTAAATAAAAAAAAAAGAAACAGAAAATCAAAACTATGAAAAAAAAGGCAATAAATACATACCTATCAACAACTGAATCTAAAAAACAAAATAGGCAAACAAAAAGAACAGAGACAGAATCATGGATACAGACAGTGTTTTGATGGGTGCCGGATGGGAGAGAGGGAATAGAACAATGGGTGAAGAGATGAGAGGATTAAGAAGTACAAATAGGTAGTTACCGAATAGCCTTGGGGATGTAAAGTACAGTACAGGAAATGGAGAGGCCAAGGAACTTATACACATGACCCATGGACATAGACAATAATATGGGGATCACCTGAGGGAGTGGGGGTGCTGGGTGGAGGGAGGCAGAGGGGGAAAAATTGGGACAACTGTAATACCATAATCAACCAAATGTAATTAAAAAAAATAAAAGACAGTCACAACAAGTGAGAATTCAACTGCCTTATTAAAATATGTAACCTTTGATTTTACTTTTTAAACAACTATTTTCAAAAGTGTGCTCCATGGAACACTATTCTCACACCATAAATCATAACTATGATGCATAAAACTGGGAAACAACATATATTACATGCTCCCTTAGACGTCGACAGAAGAAACAAAAACATAAAAATTGCAAGAAGTTCTACACTAAAGTGATTATTTAATATTTGTTCATCTGAGATCAGTCAACTCCTTTAGCACATATTAAATTCAGAGAATTGGTCCATTAGCCCTTACTCTGAAAAAAGATCAGCTTATTGAATGCTTCCCTTGAAATTGCCACACTTTCAAGCATGGCATCAAGGTTTTATAACTTACTCCAATTTATCCTTACAGACTTTTCCCCTACTCCATGCCTGTGGAAAAATACTAGTCAAGTCACAAGGATTCACTTTTAAATCCTAAATGGGACATATATATTTTTTCCACCATGCTTTTCTGAGACCCAATAATAGCTTTATTCATCCATTTATTGAGTTCAAAATACTCCTTCATCTGTGAAGTCTTTACTAATGCCTCATTAAAAATGTGATGTTTCTTTAAATTTTCAAAGCAGTTCTTAGATCTCTGTGAAACACTAATTTGACCCACCATTAACATCATTTGCTAAATTACAAAATCTTTGTAGGAAGGATTATAATCAATTTATCTCATTATAACCTGAGGCCTAGCAGAATAATGTAAATATATGAGGGAATCCACAAATATGTTGAATTAAATTGATCATACAAAGTCATATTTACATGTTTGCTAAGGTGGGGCATAAAATAATGATGATGTAAGAGAGAAATCATGTGTGGTAAAGATATATGATGTGCCACTGTGCTAGGCATAGAAGCATTTTACTATTTCATATCAGATAAAAATATGATGGAATACTCAAGGTTAATCAAGTCAGCCCACTGCTACTCCTGGGAGATAAGCTGGCATCATCTCTTTGTATTGTACTTTTTCAAAGCAGAAAATCTGGAAATGACACTTTCTATGTGGATAAATATCAGAAATTCTCCAGTGCAATCTCTGGCTCTTGAGTTCTTCATTCCATAAGGCTCTTCTGGAAATAATGAGGCACCGGGCCTCCTATGTAAGTCATCCTTCCATCAATATATTAAAAAAAAACCTCCTGAGAAATTAACAGGAAATCTCATATTGATTTGTATGCAAAGTCCAATAGGGATTGTTATCCCTGTACCTGAGAAGAGACTGTCACAGCAAGTTGGCACAGGAAGAAATCTTCCTCTTGGAGACAGACAGTCCTAATCTGAGTCACCCCACAGTACTTATGAGCTGTACAACACTGGAGTATTCACAGAACTGTCTAAACCTGCTTTCCTTATTCATAGACAGAGAACAATAACACTGTATAGAACTATTATCTAAATTAAATAATAGATTATATATAAAGACTCATATCTACTCTACCTATGCCAGATATTTTTCACATATATAAACTTGATTTTTTCGTCTTATATGACACAAATCTATGACATATAAAGCACAGGTATATGTGGAGGATGCAGACATTTGCTTAGTCTAATCATATTTTTTTGAGAATCGTCTACAGTATGTCAGCCATCATGAGTAAAGAGAGGGAAAATGAATAAGTATTTTTTCTATCTTTAAAGACAAATGCATAATCAGATAATTAACAAATTATCAAAAACAGTCCATATCCTTAAAGACATATAATCAGATAATTATCAAATCATCAAAAATAGGTATAATGTTAATAGAAATAATGATAGAACTACTTTTGGGTTATTACCCAAAGTATGAGAGCATGAAGAATGAAAAAGTGTTGGGGTCACAGAGGGTCAACAGCACTCCTCTCTCTCCATGGCCCTTGAACTAAATAAGATATACAAGGGAGAAAATAAATGGGAGTAAGAAACTATCCCTTTTGGTACTGATACAAATGTGTGGTTGTGGTGGGCTTGCTAACTGAATCCTACATTTAGACAGAAGTGCTCACATGAAAGCTGTTGTCACCTCTAAGAAAGGCACTTGAACACTCTGCTTGTGAAACAGCCCAGACCAGTGATGATTACAAGCTCATGGCTGACAAGCCAACTCCCAAAGAAGAAAAAAGTGCACCTCACAAGCCAAGCTCATTTTTTCAAAATTTACCAAACAAGAAAATCTCTTCTTTTTCTGGGGTGGGAGGAGTATGGAAAAGAAAGCAGCTGCCATAACTCACTGAAGTTCTCTCCACATTAGAGTGGGAAAGAAAAATTCTCTCTATGCGAGTACCCAGTCTGTTTTAGGTAGGATGACCATGAATCTGTGTTAGACAGCACTTTCCTGGGCTGTACCTGTTCTCCCAATGTAAGTATTGTTTCTTTTCACTCTCACAAGAGTTCAAGTGTGTTTTAACAAAAAAAAAAAATGTTGTTTGACAACTTATGTGATCATAATAGCAGTACATAAAGCAGATTTTTCAGGAAGTAGAGACTGTGGCTCAGTCTTTGGGAAAGAATAAGAGTTAGTGAGGCTACAAGAAAGAGATGGGGTTATACAGAAGAGAAAATGGGGAGGGACATAGGAGAGAAAAATATAAACCTCAGGAAAGCATGGGGAAAATACCTGATTAAAAAAGAGTGTGTCTTGTTCATAAATTCTAAAACTGTATACACTGCTGGAGCACAAAGTATAAAGAAATGTTAAGAGACTGAATTCAGGATCCCACTGCTGGGGAGAGTGACAGTTCCAGAATCCTTTGCTATATTATGGGTTTATATAGCACACTTAAAATATTAATTTACTTATTCAGCATAGCTGCACTATCTGGCTTTAAAGTACATCCACAAAAACATGGCTAATAATGGGTATATTGTAACTGATTTCTCCTATAATATATATATCTTGTTTCCTGGATAAACTGAAGAATATTTTAAGATTTTTAAAGCATAGTCTCAAATACTTAGCACTGTTTGAAGAATTTTTTTACTAGAACACTTTCAAAATTCATAATGTATTAAAGATGATATATTCAATTGAAGAGTTTATTCAAAATTACTGAAAGTTGTTTGTTATAGGAAAGGACACCAAGATACTGAAGCACATGTATTTATATTTTAAGACAAATTGTCACATGTTTAGGTAATTTCAGGTACTTATTTTTGGTAAGTTCATGAATTGAATCATAAAATTCAGTGATGTTTTTTCTATGTGACTATGAAAGAAATTTCCATGAAATTCAGAAAAGTAAAAAAAAAATCATTATCTCTAGACAAAATAGTATCTTTCAATCAAATTTCAACTTTTGCATTTACCAAGTAGTAAATTCCACCATAAAAATATTTAATAGCTTATCAGCTAGAAATGGGAAGCTATCTATCTCTTAATTTGAAATTATTCCACATTGTCTCAACTTATAGCTATTGAGTCCCTACTAGTCTACTATATACTCATATTTCATGAATGTTATAATTTTATTATTCACAACAATCCTGTGAGAAACATATCATAAGTTTGTGCATAATGAATTTGAACCTGAGAAATGTATATATTAATAATTAACCAAAATCATGCCACCAATAATCAATTAATACAGCTTGATTTTAAATCCAAGTCTGCTTGCTGCAAAATTTAATGCTGTTTTGATTTTATCACACGGCCTCTTTCACATTACCAAATCTAATGCATTTTATTAGATTTGAAAAGTGGAACAATTACAGTGTTTCACTTAAATTTTATCAGTTTTAGCTGTTTTTAGGGTATGCAATTTATGGGACAGTCATATCAGTCAGAAAATGATTTAATGATAACCACATCAAAAGCAATTATAGACCTCTGAAGGGGAAATACATTACAACTTCCTGTCCCCAGCAAATCTCCTAGCTCTCCTTGTATTTAAGCTCCTGTACAGGAACAAACTACAAGAGGAAGAAGTGTCGCCATTGTTCATTTCCTGCTCCCCTAAAGCACTGTCATCTGTCTTCCAGTGTCTGTCCGGTTACCTCCATTACTAAATCATTATGATTTCTCCATTACAAAACCATTTCTCTTGCTGCTCACTCCTTTTTACTTTCTCCTTATTTTAGCCAACAGAGCTTTTGAGTGAAGGGTAAAAATATTACGTCAAATTTAAATTGTCCAGTAGCACTTCTGGACTGCTCCAGATTTTAACCTAATCCACTTAATTTCCTATTCTTTAAAAGGATTATCCAAACCTATTCCATATGAACCTCTGTAAAGAAAGTTCCTATGAGTCAGCCAGGAAGTATTTCTACCCTTTGACAAAGACAACACTGACACATTACCAAGTGCAATAACAATTTAGAAAGCAATCATCCTTTATTTTAAGACCTGACCCTTAGACAAGAACAAATAAATATAAAAGGCTTTAACTCTTGAACTATAGAAAAGGAATCCTAAAATTGTATGCTTTTGCTATCTGTGTATCTGAGTACACTGCACAAAATGTTAGAGGATGGAAAACAGATTTTGCAGGAGTGAGAGTAATTGATCAGAGTGATGTTGTTCCATTCATTTGTTCATGGTCAAGTACTTGGGATTCCAAGGGATGAACTTCACACAAGACTTTTAAACCTAAATGTCCCTTACCATAGATAATGTAGATCCTTTCTGATACATTTAAATATAGACTTTTGTTTCTTTCCAGTGTCTTTCATTCAAAATACTCTAGAAAAACAAATTTAGAACTAACTCTTCCAAATACTTTTCCTTTATATTCCAAAAGTGAAATTATGTTCGTCTATGGTAGAGAGTAAAATTCCAACCATTTTTCAAGATTCCACTCTGCAATATCTCCTAATTATTTCTAACAGTTATGGGATAAAAATATGAACACAGAACTCAATTAGAGTCCCACTACAAAAAAATAAGAGGTTAACCCATCCTCTTAACATGGTAAATTCTGTGTAACTCATGCACATCTGGAAATGGAAGAAAATTTTCAAGATACTTACACAGAAATACTTTGTTTATTTTGGGCCCAGGAAAAAAAGCAGGGGGTGGGGAGGGACAGCAGGGGGTGGTTCTTAGTAGAGTCTATGAAGACACTGAATGAAGAACAAGATACTATCTCCCATATAGGTATGTCAACATATATAAGCATCTCCAGAATGTATATAGGTGTCTGGGAACATAGAGAAAGATCCTGTATCACTAAGTTGTCTTTTTTAACCACCCACAGAATGGAGACCTGAAGCAAGATAAGTTATATACAATAAGGAAATAATATCAGTTTTGTTTTATACCTGAATTTCTGCTAATTGATAACCTACAACAAAGTATTCAACAAGTATTATATTCTGCATCACTATCCTCTTTTAACTAAATTCAAGCTTTATAAAAGCAGATGATATTTATTTTGCATTTACTGTTACCAAGTTGCTATGTTAAACACTGTAAATTTATTACCGAATGCAATTCTCACAAAAGTCTGTTAAGGTAGGTATTGTAATTGCCAGGTTACTGATGAAGATGATGAGACTTGGAGAGGGCTACTATATTAGAGAGGTCAGTAAATTGCCTAAGGTCACAGAGATAATAAGAGGTGGATAACTGAGTTCAAATCCACCTTTGTTTGCATCCAAAATCAATGCCTTTAAACTATGTACATTGTCAACTTAATGCAGCGAAAAGTCACTCCCTGGAAATTTTCTAGAGACATAAAACTTTGCTTTATTTTTTTTAAGGAATGCAATTGCTCAGGGTAAATCTTTCTCCAAAGAAAACATTTTAAGTTTTCACCCTCTCCTCTTCTACACACATAATGTAGTCTACACAGACACCATGGCCTTGTCATTGACATGATGGGTAAAGGCTTTCCACCCCATTCTTTCTTATGTAGTCTTATTTACTCTCCAAAATAATTAGCTTGAAATTAACTTTTATATTTATATGTTTCTTCTCCCTGAATGTTCTTCAATGCCTTGTACAATGTTAGAATTTTTTTAAAAGATGTTGTCCCAGGTAATTTTAATAATCAATCATTCTCTTATCATAAAAGATTTTTGATTTTTGAATTTCTCATTACATGTATCTTCATATTATGATAACTGTTCTAGCTCAGTTTGAATAAGAACTCAGGGGAGATTTGTGATATGAATTGAATTGAATAAGAGGGATATTCCAACCTAATCAGCTGGGAGGAAAGCGACTTACAAGATTAATGACAAGAGAAGGAGGAAAAGATTTGGGAAAATGCTGAAGATTTCTGTGTAAAGCATATTACATACAGAGGTGATTTGGACATGTTCAATAAGCTAGGAGAAATTCGGCTGTAGATATCTGGAAAGAGGTCAAATCTACACTCAAATATAGAAAGAAAGGGGTAGATGCTCAAAATACAAATGAAATAAAAATGTTCTGACACTCAAGTGTGGTGACAAGAATATTATAGAAACTCCAAGGTCACTACAATAACTGCCCGATTTATTCTGAGTCTCTTGTTCCCTGTCATCTCTCCTACCAACATTCTTGATCCGCCTTTCTCTTACCATCTTTAAAAACTAGTTCCTCTATTTTATATGTGTGGAGAACCTTTCCAGGCCAATAATACTACTACCAATGCCTCTAAATGATGGAGCAAAAAGCAAAAATTATGACAGCACATAATATTAGAAAGAGATTAGACATAAATTCTAAACAATTTGAAATATACTGAACTAGACTTAAAGCACATTTTTCTCTAAAGACTAGAAACATTTAAATTTTGTTGTATTCTTTAAAATACCTATGTATGTAAGGCCTTTCCTTTCTCATGTGTTGATTAAGATGTGGTACCTCGAGGAGCAGCTATTTCTAATGCTAACGTAAGTGACAGCATAAGCATTTCACTTCTACTCTCACCCTACTGAGCTGACAGCGCTTTTACTCAGATATCTGGATGTTTCAGGATTTCTTGCCTTAGTAAAATTTCATTTGTTATATTACTAAACTTGACAAATCACTACAAATTGAGATTATGTCCATCACTGTACATTCAGGTTTCCATTCCTAATGAAGCAGTACAAGTTTGCTGCATAATGAATTAGCAACGGTTCCATTAACAGTAGTGTTCAATTAATGCTAAAGTTTTCAATTTGTCTCATACCTAAAGCTATAATGGTTTCTTCTTAAATATTAACAATATTATGTACTATTGTAATACCTGCTCTAGGAGCTCAAAGAGAAAGATTAGCTATTATTAGTTTAAATTATAACACTAAAGAAACCCAAGGGTGCAAGTTAAAGCCCTGCACTGTACCCTTTGAAAGAAAATGTCTAAAACTAAAAATAGAACTGCAGAGAATGAAACTGGGGTGAGGAGTAGAGACAGTAAAATTTTTCTAAATATTTTCTATTTTGACTTTATTTAAAGGGGGAGACTAGGAGCCTAAATTATTCCAAGGTTCAGGAATGTTTCGTGATTCATATGCAACAAAGAAACAGCACCCTAGATGCAAGGAGACACCTGCAAGGCAGTCCCAGAAGGAAGCTAAAGATGCACCATGTTTTCTCTTGTACACCCTTACAGACGCCCTGTGAAAAAATCAGCTACATTTTTTCAGAGACCTGCAAGGAGGAGATATACTGTAGGCATTTTCTTAGGAACTTGGGCCCATGGTCTCATATTAAATGAAGAAGTAGCCTAAAGCCTTTGTGTTTTTATTCTTTCAGTCTCCAATGTCTTTGAAAACTGATTATCCCGCTTCCTTCCAATTCAGATTGAGTGGAGGTCTAGATGAGAACTTCTGGTGCTGGCTATCAAACCGTTACAGAGGCCATGAGGAAAACTGAAGGTCTCATTGCTTCCTCTGCCTGAATTAAAAAAAAAAAAAAGCCTAAAAGCCATGGAAATTTTAAGGAAAATATCCTGGACATAACCCCTATGTGCTTCTCTAATCTGATAAAGGCCCTCTCTTCTTTCAGCCTCTGTTCATGCTGTCCCACCTGCGGTTCTCTTCATTGCCCCAAAGCAAGCTCATGTTTCCTCTCTTTGGAAAGTACTAACTATAATGACTTCAGAAGTTCTGTCTTCTCTCCTTCTGTACTACTGCCCTTTGTAAAACTTGGCTTGTATTTTTCTTTATTTAAATCATCCCCCAATCAGAACATACATACTTTGAAAACAAATGAATACATCAGTGTCATTGCCATTTCGACCTCCCTTGCTCTGACTACTGCCATAGAGAAACCTGCAGATGCCTGAACCAGTAAGCTCTGAATCTTGACTGCTCTGTTTCTAGCTATATGATTTTGGGCAGACACCAAATTACTATTAGTTTTGGTGTCTTATTTATAAGAACTAAGTAAGATCTTACGTATAAAGTACAAAGCACATACCTAGCACACAGTAAGAGCTTAATTGATGTTAGAGGATATATGAAACACTTATTTATTAAGAAAAGCATAGATGTGCCAATTTGCACAACTCCAGGAAGCAGGATTTCTATGGCAGCCTATGTGAATAGCAGGGTTGATTTCTACCTTTATTCTGTACATCACATAGGTGTATCACAGTCACTGTTTTTTCTTTTAGTGCAATTTGGCCCTGTGATAAGCATTAATATAATAAAGACATAATTTCCCGGCCCTTCTGTAAGTTATTATCCATTATAAAAGGGAGTCTCATTTCATTACCACAAAAACAAAATGTTCAGTCCCCCCCCACACACACACACACATTTAGTGTAGGAGTTGCTGGGTTCTTTATCTGCCAATCCTTTTGTGACATTTCTTTTCTGCCAACCGCTAAGTTCAAAGTTTTGATAGAACATGTCAGACTGGCATGATCTGCCAGCATGTTTCATTCCTCCCTACCAATTAATCTATAAAGATAAAATGAACTTGTAAAGCCATGGGATTCTCCAAGTCCAAAAGTGAGCACACCTCCTAAAAGGTAAAGCAGACGTGTTTTTTCAAAGAACTTTCTTTCAGCTTTTCCTTACAAGTTGTGAAACATGCCTCTCATTGGCTAAACTTTGACTGACAATTCATTTCTGCTTTAGTAGTTCTTTTTTTAATTTTACATTTCTTTGCCCTATGCCATCTCTTTCTTGTTGGTCCTTTATGTCCAAATAATAACTTTCTTCAAACTGAGACAGGTACCTCAAAAGTGGTAACCAGTAACAGACTGCTGGTAGAAAACCTTTTTGTGTGAGCACAGATGGCCATATAGGGCACAAAATATCCCTGCACATCACTGCTCTTTGCAAACAGGTGACCCTGAGCTTATTCCTTTGAAACTATCCTTTAGGTTTTAGTTATATACAGACATCAATTATTTTGCCCTATTGAATATTTGATAGAAATATCATGCACCTACTCTACTCAAAGTCAGGCAAATGAGTGGGTGGGCAGCTATTAATAATGTGCCTGAATAGTAGATTAATTATGAATGCTCTGACATCTTTACTGGGACAATAGCCAAGGGAAACCCCTGGGGCTCTGTGACATCAGAGTAAGACAGTTCTCAGTCCCAAACTATGCCCTCCAAGTCTCTACTCTTATTTCAGCAGAAGTCATATAGGGGCTCTGTAATTCCATGCCATCCTGGAATGATTTTCTCTCCTGCTCCCCTTCAATACCCTCCCCTGGCCACCACTTCATTTGCTTTGAGACCATTAAAATTAATCATATTATGTCTTTGTCCCTATTTTCATTATTCATCTTAAAAATGATCATTTCCCAAATTCTACTTATCACCCACATTCATATCTTGATATGTTGTTATGTTACCTTTTAAAACTGATTTACCACTATTCTTCACTTTCTAATGTCTCCTTAATGGTAGTTTGTTTTACTTATTCTCCTTCATCAGGAAAATCCTCTATATCTTCCACCTCTTCTCTGAATGTTCCCTTTGCCTTTTGAATGTTTCTTCTTCCTTTCTCTTCTAATGGAAATCTGGTTCTTTGAGAGGACTGTTCTCCCTTGTGTGATCTCCCAAGTGGAGGAAGACGGTACTCCTACTCTCTAGCTGGTGGATGGGTGTGTCCCATGGTCGTCATTGTCAATTTCAGGTTATTCTTACTCCATCATCCCCCAAACCCACAAACTTTGAATCTTATGCTATAAAACCATAACACTCATTACTCCTTTTTACTGAATTTATCTAAAAATTCTCGTTATCACCATCTTGTGCTAGAAGATCTTAAATCTTGACTCACTGTCCCTTTCTCTAATACTACTCCTGTCATATTTTGGGTGCCTAGGTATGGTAAGGCCAACAGATCAAGTGGCAATTGCCATTACAAACACATTTTGTTACTTACAGTTCTCAAGGAACAGGACACACCCACCACACAGGACCAGACAGGGAAGTACCAGGGTGGGGCAGCAGGCAGCAGGAGGCAAGGGGAAAGCATGGACCAGAGCCTTTATCAGAAGAGGGAATGGACAAGGCAGAATGGGTAGGCTGAGTAAGTTTAGACTTTGATAGTTTTAATAATGTTGGTGAGATTTGGGCTAAAGAGGTGGTTCCTAGTTGTCCTGTGCCTAGTCCTGGAGTGATTTAGGGCAGAGAGAATATTGACTCGGTATGTCTCATCCTCAAGCCCCATTCTACATCCTTTTCCCTTCCTAACCTATGTAAATTTCATTGTCCATCACTAAAATTACTTCCTTGTATATGCCATCAATTCCTTTGGCTTTATTTCATCCTTCATACTGTTTGATGTCTATACATTCACACTACACAACTGTACCTTGTCAGTTAAACACAGAGAAAGACACACCCATATGCAAATTAATATAACTTTAATTTCATGATAATTATTCAAAAGATCATTATCTTATTACTGTCAAGCAATTGTATAACATTATCCTAATTCAATCCCTCTCCCAACTCCTAGGCAACTATTTCAAACCTTCTCTCTCTTCAGATCTCTAAAATCTTCTCATGGTCATTCAATTGATGACTTTGTTTTGTATTTCACTTCTACACATTCCTAAGACTACATTTACTCAGACTTCCCTGAAACTGTGCCCTTGTTCTCTGCGTTTTCTTGTGCTGTTATAACCCAAGTAAGGCCACCACTTCTGATTTTGGACTCTTTCTCATCCCTTCTCCCCTGATTGAGATCACTGCCCCCACAATCTTCCCTTATTCTCAAAAATCACCAGTTTCTCTCCCTCTCTATGGATCATTACTATTATCACACAAGCATACTATAATTTCTGCTCTTCTCTCTCACACCTCTCAGAAAAAAACCCTCTCTTTTGATTTAATTTCTTCCCTAGTTAACCTCACATTTTTGTGATTCCATATGACAAAAGCCTTTGAAAGGTTTTCCTATACTTATTTTTTTTTTCCATTTTGGCCCTTCTTATTTTATCTTGAACTCCCAAAACTTAGACATTTCCCTCCTGCCACTCCAGTGGAATTTCTATTGTTCAAGGTCACCAATTATTTCTAAATGCTTATTCCAATAATTGAATCTAAGTTTTCATTTTATTTAACCTATTAATAGCAATTGACACCATTAATTACTCCTCCCCATGGAGGAAGAAAAACAAAGCCTTCTTCTACCAACTTCCTAAATGCAATACTCTCCTGATTTTCTTTCCTACCTGACTTCCCCTTTAGTATTAGATCCTATTTCTTATTCTTTCTTTTTTCCCTTACCTGTTAAGGTCAGAATACTCTAGGTCTGAGTAGCTATAAAATTTCTCTTCTCTCTCTATGATTATTCCCTTGTTGATCTTACTCAATCTTATGGTTTTCAGTATCACTTAATTATTGGAAAACCATCATATTTCTCAAATGTATAAAATTAGGTTAGAGTTCTCTCTGATCCAAAAACTTACATAGATAAAATACACAAGTAAAGGTAGTGTTGGTATCTTCATTTGGGTGTCCAATATATATATATATATCAAATTTAACACATTTAAAATCCATTCCTGCTCTCCCACACCAAGCTTTGCTTATTCTCTAGTTTCCCTCATCTAAATAATTGGTAGCATCATCATTCTGGTTGTTCTGCCACCCAACAGTTTTCTTTCATATCCATCAACATCTCTGTTCCAAATTCATCTAGATCAGACCACTGGCCTCCCTCTCCACCTCACCTCTCATCTGGATTAATGCAGTTACTTTCTAATGTCTCCCTGCTCCTGCTTTCATCTCTCACACTCTTCAACTTTCACCATAGAAGCATAGCTACACATGTCTTTCAAAGTAAAAACAAATCCCCCACAGCCACCTACAAAGTCGTGTTCTATTCCTTCAGTTTTCTCATCTAATTCCTTCCTACCTTTCCTACTGTTCATTGTGCTCCAGCCACATTGTCCTTGCTGCTCCTCAGTTATACTGGACCCACTCATGCCTCAGGGCTTTGCATGTGTTTTTCTCTGTACCTAAAATGTTCTTTCCCCACATGTCCACATAGCTCATTCTCTCACCTACTCTCAGTCTTCGCTCAAATGTTCTCTTTCCAGTGAAGCTTTTCAAAACACCATATTTCAAACTGTGGGCCTCTATCCATCATTATCTTACCCTCTCCACTGCTGTTCTCTGTAGTGCTTTAAACCATCCAATATACTTGATTGTTTAATAATTATCTTATTTATTTTATATCTCTCTGCACCCTTTTTCACTCCCCTCCCCAAAGATTCCACTGGAATATAAATTTGGGGAAGATGAAAATTTTAATCTGCTGTTGACTACTGAATCTCCAGTGCCTGGTACAGTGCCAACTCTGCAATAGGTGCTTGATTTAAGTGTGTTGAATGAATGTACATAAATAAAAAGAAATATGAAAGAATCAAATACCTCCACCTCATCTCCCTCAGACATTGATAGCTCTTTTACCCTTTGTCTCTGAATCTTTTGAGAGATTCTTTATGTTATGGAATATTTTCTATTGATCATTAACACCTCATTAGAAATTTAGTCACTAAATTTCTGGTTCCATGAAATTTCTCTCTCAAATGTCCAGTGTTACAAATAAATTTTAGGAACATGTGCCATCTTAGATAGATATCAGGTAATAGAGGAGTAATGGTGCCTCTTTTCTGTGCCCCTGAATTTACAACCTTACCTAGACCCTCTTTGAATCATCCTTTCTGCCTGCACCCTGTGCACTTGCTAACACTGTAACTTGTAGAGTATAGCTGAAAGAAAGATGGGGTAAGTGCATCATATTTAAACCCAGTTATGTAGGCACAGCTTTTGCCATATCTGGATAAGACTGGCCAGGCTTACAGCTAGCTATTACCCATTTGGATGATTTAGTCTTCTCTTTTAGCCACATAAAAGTGCCACCTGCTACTCACTTGATTGAAGATAGAATGATGTGAGCATCTAGTAAAGAAGACAGAAAAATAACACAGCATTTGTGATTCATGTGTTTGTATTAATTCTCATTCTACTTCCTTCTTTCTATCTCTCTCCATATCTCTTTCACAACAGACTATGTTTATCCTGATATTGAGCCCTTTATGTTACTGTATTTTTATTTTCATTCTGGACTATTTGTTCTCAAAATATATCTACCTATTCAATTGGCTGCTATATGAAAAAATTATTGATAGCTAAGTTCACATCAGAGGTTTGCAGTGAGATACAGCATATTCTCCCAACAGTCTAAAAAAAAGATTTATAATGTCATTGTAGAGCATCATTCAGATACCTGGCCCATTAAGTTGCAATTGATGCTTAACTAATGTGCTTTCTCTTGAAATGCCTATCTTTCCACAGCAATGGATAGCAATATGCCAAGGAGCTGGAGACATGATGAGTGAGAGTTCAGCTTAAGATTGCTATACAGGAGAAAGGCTAACTAGAGTTCAAAGGGAATTTTATATTCATATACAATCATATCTGAGGCAGTAGACTTTCTTTAATCAGATTAAAAATTCTTACCTATCTACACTAAATCTCATATTTTTATTGCTATTTTTAACTAAATTAAAGAAGCAGAAGAAAAAATAGTATTTGGATTTACAAAAAATTTAATCAGTTATGTAGCAATAAAAAGGTCATTGCATACTTATTTTTCAGACCAAATTCATAAAAAAAAAGTATTTGCCATTCTGGTTCATTTTTTATCTACTTACATCCTCAGCTTTCAGAGATGATGCTAATGACAGTCAGGTTGTAATCATTCTCTTAAACAGGAAGTTTAAATTTCCACAATGCTTGCCAGACATTCCCACATTGATGTCCAGAAAATACTGTAAATGTAGCACCTAAAAACTCAACTGCTTCTC
This sequence comes from Tonatia bakeri, assembly GCA_004024845.1. Lineage (NCBI taxonomy): Eukaryota > Metazoa > Chordata > Mammalia > Chiroptera > Phyllostomidae > Tonatia > Tonatia bakeri. The sequence continues at coordinate 14,700 of PVIA01005353.1, forward strand.
TGCTTCAAGCTATGTATTCCTTTGTCTTTTGGGGAAATGGGACAGCATAGTGATTAATTACCAGGACATGGGTATGAGGCCACAGGAGTTTGAGTCCCAGCTCTGACACTAACCAATCCTTTTACTCTGGGCAAGTTCATTAACCTCCCTGTTCCTTCCTTTTTATCTTTTAGGATGTGGGAATAATAACAGCATATATTTCTCAGAGGTGTGTTAAACACTGAGCTCATAGAAAGCTCTATATCAGTATTAGTTTTTTTTGTGATTATTTCTTTGCTCCTATTGTGATTAAAAGCAATAATAATTTTCAAGTTACCCACCCTAAAAATTGAAAGGTCATACTTAATACTTCTCATTCTGAAATAATTTAGTTTCCAAGTACTATTTCTACGACAGTTAGAGTTCCTCTCCTTTACATTGTCTCTGCCATTATAGTAGTTCCCATGTAAAATATATTTCTTTGGATTCTTGACTTAGACTCTAACTATTCTAGTTGGTTCCAATCTACCTGTCATACTACCTTTCAATTTATCTTGCTTAAAAGTGAGCAAAGATCGTGTTTCCCTTATTCTCTAAAACTTTCAGTATCTCCCATTACCTACAGAAAAAGCCACATGTTTTAGAATGGTATTCTATGTTTTCTACAATCTGGTTGTAAGCTACCCTTCCAAGTTTCATGTTCTGGTACAAACTCCACCCTTTTCATACCTGGCTAGTAACAATCATTTCCATTCATCTGTATTTTTCTTCATACAGTTCCCTCAAACTTAACCACTTCTCTGCCTACCCAAATGCTATTTATTCTTTAAACCATATCTCAAATTTCCTATGGGAAATACTTTCTGATCCATTTTAATTCATGTATTCTAATATTTCTTGTCATTATCTATGATGCACCATTATTAAAGCAGCTACTCCACTTTGCCTTGCATGCATTAACATAGGTCTGTCTCCAAATTCAATCATAAACTGCCTGAGAAAAGAAATTGCATCCTTTTCCAGTTTTTACCTTTAGCACCTTTCACTCTGCCTATCACAAAGATGCTCAATAAATGTTTGTTAAATAGAATAAATGAATTTATTCCAAAGGTGTTTATTAAATTACATTCATTTGTCAAACATTCTGCTAAAAAATAAAAACAAACCATGAAACGAGACAGAGTTTTTGCTTTTAAAAAGCTTATAGTAAACTCAATTTCATGAGGTCTATGAAAAGCAGTCAGACCTGGGTGATTCTCAGCTTCTGAATTATTTCATGCAGACGTGTCTGACAAATTAATTTAAAAAAAAAGAAACCCATTAGGAGGAAAAAGAGTCCATAACTGATTTAGCATAAAAGAAAAATCAAATCCAGTCATATTAAGGATAATATTATGGACTGAAAGCTTAGGCCCAATAGGAGATTAACAATATCAATTAATAATAATATAGTACAGTTATAATGCTATACTGTAATAAAAGTTATATGATTGTTGTCTCTTGTTCTTACTATTATACTGTATTCACCCTTCTTCCTGTGATGATGTGAAGTGTTGCAATGTTTACATGATGAGATGAAGTGTGGTACTCAGAATAGCATGCAACTTAAAACTTAAAAATTGTTTTTCTGGATTTCTATATTTAATATTTTTGGAGCACAGTTGATCACAAGTAACTAAAACCATGGAGAGTGAAATTGCAGATAAGGTGAGGTTACCAGACAGTAAGAAGACAGTTGTCTGCCAGGCAGAAAGAGAGACTCACCAAGAATTGAATCTGCTGGCAGTGTTATCTTGGATTTACAGCCTCCAGAACTGTGAGATATAAATGCCTGTTGTTTAAGCCTCCCAGTCTTAAACAGGTAGGCTTCTATGTGTTTCCCCATTATACCTGAGAATCCTCCTTCACTCTTCAATTGATCTACATCTAAATTCTAGAAAGTGCTTGTGGAGCAATCTCAATCAGAATACATTTTCCAAAGCAGTTCAAAACTAGACTTCCAGAACAAATCAACTTAACCACTTACTGTGTTTTCACAGAACCTGGCTTACAACATTACATCTTTTATTTGGCCACTTGAAGAATACTGGATCCCGGCTGATGTAGCTTAGTGGGTTGAACACCAGCCTGTAAACTGCAACATCACCAGTTTGATTCCTGGTCAGAACATATCCCTGGGTTGAAAGCATGACCCTGGTTGGGGGCGTCTGAGAAGCAACTGATTGATGCTTCTCTCACACATCAATATTTCCCTCTCTGTCTCCGTCCTTTCCTTCCTCTCTAAAAAATAAATAAAATCTTTAAAAAGAAAGATACTGGAAAACACACAAAACAGAATTTACCTATTATAACATTGCTTTATACTTCTGCTTAAAATAAATATTTCTCCATCCACCAACACTACTTACTCAAAAGTAATTTATGAGCTCAGTTTTTTCTTTTTATTTATCTTTATTGTTATTCTACTGTAGTTGTCCCAGTTTTTCATCCTTTGCCCACGCCAGGCCCCACAGTCAATCCCTACACCCTTGCCCATGTCCATGGGTCACTGACACATGTTCTTTGACTAGTCCTTTCCCCTTCTTTCCTCCATTTTCTGCCTCACCCCTTCCCTTTGACTATTGTCAGTCTATTCCTTGTTTCCATGCCTCTGGTTCTATTTTGCTTGTTAGTTTATTTTGTTCATTAGATTCCTCTTACAGGTGAGATCATTGGTATTTGTCTTTCACCAACTGGCTTATTTCACTTAGCATAATATTCTCCAGTTCCATTTGTGCTGTCATAAAACATAGGAGTTCTTTCTTTCTGCAGCATAGTATTCCATTGTGTAAATGTACCATAGATCTTTGATCTAGTCAACTACTGATGAGCATTTAGACTGTTTCCAGCACTTGGCTACTGTAAATTGTGCTGCTATGAACACTGGGGTGAATAAGTTCTTTTGAACTGGTGTTTCAGGACTCTTAGGGTATATTCCCAGCAGTGGAATGGCTGGGCCAGAAGGCAGTTCCATTTTTAATTCTTTGAGGAAATCCCATGCCATTTTCTACAGCAGCTGCAGCAGTCTGTATTCCCCGCAACAGTGCACTATGGCTTCCTTTTCCCCACCTCCTCACCAGCACTTCTTGTTTGTTGATTTATTAATGATGGCCATTCTGACAGGTGTGAGGTGATATCTCATTGTGGTTTTTAATCTTCATTTCTCTGATGGCTAGCAATACTGAGCATCTTTTCATATGTCTAGGGGCCACCTGTGTATCCTCCTTGGAGAATTGTCTATTTGGTACTTTGCCCATTTTTAATTGGATTGTTTGTCTTCCTGGTGTTGAGTCAGTCATATGAGTTCTTTATGTATTCTGGAGGTTAAACCATTGTCTAATGTACCATTGGCAAATACGTTCTCCCATATGGTTGCTTCCTTTTTCATTTTGATGATGGTTTCTTTAGCCATGCAGAAGATTTTTAGTTTGATGTAGTCCCATTTGTTTATTTTTCCCTTATTTCCCTTGCCCTAGGAAATATATCAACAAAAATATTGCTATGTGGGATATCTTAAATTTTACTACTTATGTAGGCTTTTATGATATCATGACTTATATTTAAGTCTTTTATCCATTTTGAGTTTATTTTGGTGTATGTTGTAAGTTGGTGGTCTAGTTTCTTTTCTTCCTTCCTTCCTTCCTCCCTCCCTCCCTACCCCCCCTTTCTCTCTTTCTTTCTTTCTTTCTTTCTTTCTTTCTTTCTTTCTTTCTTTCTTTCTTTCTTTCTTTCTTTCTTTCTTTCTTTCTTTCCTTCTTTCTTTCTTTCTTTCCTTTCTTTCTTTCTTTCTTTCTCTTTCTCTCTCTCTCTCTCTCTTTCTTTCTTTCTTTCTCTCTCTTTCTTTCCACCCTTCCTTCCTTCCTTCCATCCTTCCTTTCTTCTTTCTTTCTTTATCTTTCTTTCTTTTCCTTTCTCTCTCTTTTCCTTTCTCTCTCTCTTTCTTTCTCTCTCTCTCTTTCCCTCTCTCTCTTTCCCTCTTTCTCTCTCTCCTTTTTTCTTTCTTTCTTCCTTCCTTCCTTCCTTCCTTCCTTCCTTCCTTCCTTCCTTCCTTCCTTCCTTCCTTCCTTCCACCAGTCAAGTTCTCACAACACCATTTACTGAAGAGACTATTTTTACTCCATTTTTACTCATTCCCCCTTTGTCAAATATTAGTTGTTTATAGGGAAATGGGTTTATTTCTGGGATCTTTTTTTTTTCCATTAATCTACATGTCTATTCTTATGCCAGTACTAGCCACTGTAATCAAAACAATTACAGTAGTATAGTTTGATATAGGTATTGTGATCCCTCCAAGTTTGTTCTTCTTTCTCAAGATTGCTGAGGCTACTCAGGGTCTTTTTGGGGGGGCTCCATATAAATTTTTGGAGTATTTGTTATAAATTAATGAAATATGCCATTGTTATTTTAGGAATTGCATTGAATCTATTGATTGCTTTGGGTAGTATTGACATTTTAATGATATTAATTCTTCCAACCCATGAACACAGTATATGCTTCCATTTATTTGTATCTTCCTTAATTTCTTCAGTGTTCTGTAGTTTTCAGAGTACAGATCTTTTACCTCCTTGATTAATTTATTCCTAGGTCCTTTAGTTTTCTTGTTGCTATGGTAAATGGGATTTTTTTCCTAGTTTCTCTTTCTGATAGTACATTGTCGGTGTACAAAAATGCCATCAATATCTAATTTTATATTTTAAAAGTAATTATGTATGTGTGTGTATATATAGATATAGATATAGATATAGATATATAATTTTATTTTAAAAGCCTGAGGATTTTTAACTTAGTCTCTGTATCCACAGTACCTAGCAAGGTGTCTCACAGGCATGTTGTGCTTAATTTTAACCATTGTCATTTCTTCAGTGTTTACTAAGTGGAACTACACTAATTATTTTAAATGTAATTTCAATCTCACGAAAACACTAAAAGGTAAATATCACTGTAATTCCAACATTTTACAACAGATAAGTAAACATTAGAGAAGTTAGGGAACTTGTTTCATTACTCACGAATTTTGAGTGGCATATTTAAACAGTAAATCTAATTCAAGAAACCTTATGTCAAAGCAGTATATTATATTGTTCTACCAACTATTTTCTTACAAGAATCAATGTAAAAATCTCACATTAAAGATGGTCTGAAGACATGAAATTCTGTTTAGTTTAGTCATTCTGCCCTGCCCATCCATTCCAAGGCTATTAAAATTACAGAGAAAAAATTGTTTTGATAACCCAATGAAAATGAAAGAACGCTAATTCTTAATAATTCTTCCAGTGGAAATAATCTATGAAAAATTGTAGAGCACCCAAAAGTCACTTGCTTTTGCCTTTGAATTTAATTATGTTTTCATATAAAATGTTTACCTTTCTAATTACATAGTACTTAGGCCTAAGACTGAAATGAGACTGTGCCCTGGAAAAACATTCTTTTGAGCCCCTCATGATGAAAAAGTATAAGGGAAAATTTAGCTGCAGGTACATATTGTAAAATTAAATATTTGTAGCATATAACCTTTAACATGGTATATATACTAGCAGATAACACAGATTTAGAACCTAGTCTCCAAAAGTGATTAGGACACAATTTGGTGCTATATATGAATGATCAAATTCCTCTCCTTTCTGAAACCAGGCTGCACATATTAACTTTAACTGTATACTGGCACTTGAATTATTGCCTGATCCCAATTCTGCTAATTGCTAGAAAATGCTCTTGAGATATTAATGTCACCTCAGCTTGTCTGTAAAATGGGAGGATAAGGGTATTTTGATGAGCTTGGCTTTTCCCACCAAGACTAATTTTAATTCTTAAAATATTTCCATAGACCCCCAGCTCTTGGGGGAAAATACAGCAGAAAAACAGAATAAAGGAACTCTAAGGTTCATTTCTAAGGCCAGCAGTTATAAACTCCATGGCATGTTATATTAAATGAATATTTTATTTTGGTGTGTGCATGTCTGGGTTCTTCAATTACCCTGCAGGTTCCCCTGAGGTCAGGGATCATGTTTTACATAGTTTACTGAATCCATGTTAAATATTCAATGAACATTTGCTGAAACAATGAATGAACAGACACTATTCTATGACTGCCAGATCCAACACATTCCCGAAGGATAGGAACACAAGCTTACGTATCTCAGGGGCATCAGGTTCACTGCTGGGTGGGGATGGGAGAGGCAATGAAGAATACCTCCTACCTCTCGGAATGCTGTTAGTCCCTCCTGAGACAGTTACTGCTTCATCCAACACTTTATTTGTTCATGATTTTTTCCTTCTGCAATTGCCTAAAATGTCGTCTTTTCATGCCTCTGGTTATATCTGTATAACTTTCTCTAGCTGCTCTACCTCCTAGGCCACAGCCATTCAAGTTAGATGGCAGGTTTGATTTGACCACACCCTACCACATACATCCATGGCTTATTCCTACACTGTGTTTTGATGTCTATCTGGACATGGATGGTGTTGTCAAAGGTAAGGGCAGAAATTTGGGGGAAAAGCTTCTTAGAGTGTTAGGTACAGCATAAAAAGGTAAAGAAGGGAAAGAAATGGTGCTTAAAGGGAAATAATTTGCTTGAGGCAAATTAATTAATTAAAATTGAGAATTAGCTATTTGAAGGAACATTATATTAAATATTTTGTCAAGTAAAGTATATTTTTAATTTTTGTTAATTGTATGATGCATGATTTTTTATGTTTGTTTTATTTAGTGGTGTGTGTGGGTGTGTGGGGGTGTGTGCATGCGCACATATGTACTTTAATGAGTCAAAGTTACTTACCACACTCTGACCTTCAAAAGTAATAACAAAGTGGGGTGTGTGGAGAGTGTATGTGCTCACTAGCTACTGAATGTATGATTTACTTCTTTACTTCTTTCTGGTCCTAAGTTTTTCTTTTGACTCTTCAATCTCTAAAGTAAAATAGTATTTTTATTTATTTGTATATTTTGTAAGATTTTATTTATTTATTTTTAGAGTGAGGGGAAGGGAGGGAGAAAGAGAGGAAGAGAAACAATGTGTGGTTGCCTCTCATGCACCCTTAACTGGGGACCTGGCCCACAACCCAGGCATGTGCTCTGACTGGGAATTGAACTGGCAACCCTTTGGCTCACAGTCTGGCACTCAATTCACTGAGCCACACCAGCCTGGTTAAAAATCGTATTTTTATATAGCTGATCATAGTTCACTAAAAACAAAGGTCTGATATACAAAAAAAAGACAAATGTGAGTGAAGGATTTTTCACCTTACAAAGGAATTCACTAAAAGATTTCTTCAGTATATTTCAAATACTAAATTTACACCAACTTATTACCCATTACTTTTCTGGAGCACATTAAAGCACATATAAAGTACACTTAATAGTATACTTAACTTACCAACATGGTATATAAATCTCCAGGAAGCACTGACAGACAATAAACTGGAACACATAATACTTTCTTTGACTCTATCTGATTAATCTGAGATCCTGGTAATTTCATCCAATGTTTATATGCTTGCTAAAAACTGTAGGTCACTCATTCATTTATTCAACCATTCCTTTAAAAAAAAACTGAGTTCCTACTATAAGCAACTTAATTTTTAAATGCATTACAGCCTGAGACACCAACAATGAATAGAGCTACTCGCATTATCAATAACAGCAAACAAATACATTCACAGACAATAATAGAGAAAAAGTATTATTAGACATTACTAAGCAACACTAGAGTAGGTGCTTGAAGAGTCAGGAGTTTGAGCTTTGCTTGATTTATTTGTAATCTTTGATAAATGTGCAATTATCTCTAGACTTCAGTTTCTTTAAATTTGAAATTAAATATATATCTCAGAGTGTTGTTGGAAGGCTAATTAAACTAACATATGTAAATTATTTAACATACTACCTGGAACAGAGTAGGTTCTCAATAATCATTAACTCTTTGTTGTGTAATTATATTACTATTTTATCATTATTACTATTATTATTTGCCTTATATTGAATAATTTAGATTTTTTTCCGATTTCTTTGGCAGGTATGAACCAGCCTTCTTACACTTACTCATTAGTCTTCCCAACTCAGCAGTCAGCATTTTCAGTTAGGTAATTCTTCATGCTATAAATGGAGCCATTTATCAAAACTTACCAAATTTCTTCCTCATGTACAAGAAGAAGCCGTCCTGGCATACTCTCTGTCCACTGAAATGTGCACTCAGGCAGTGACACGGAAGTCAGTACCGCGGGAGCTAATGATCTGGTTCCATTAACAATTGTTCATTTGGGTGGTAAGTGACCTGAGACGAAGAGAAAATGCAATTTTGTCTGCCAATACAATAAAAAATGGTTGCCATTACAGTTCTACAGAGATTATAATCAATGATATTTTATTGGCACAATTGAACTACATTGTAGCCAATTAAATCCCTGTTTTGATGACATGGAGTAAAATGAAAGAGCCGAGGATCTTTCATGGCTTCTGCAAAATTAGCTCATGTACAACAGCTTTAGCCTTAATGCCTTTTTAATGGCAGAAGTCACCTTGTCCACCTGACAAATTAACCTGCTCTTTAACCAAACAATTTCGATCTCTGCACAAAAAAACATTTAAAAGTTTTCACATTCTCAAAGAAGAAAATGGTTTTCTTTCTGCTGATTTATAAATTAATGTTTTTGTTGTTTCTTTAAATATATATTAAAATTTTTTACATGGAAATTGGCCATTTTAAGATTTTATTTCCAACTGACTATACTATGGACAAATCATTGACATATTTAAAGCTGTCATACACTTTTATTACCCAGAAAATAATATGAATAAGCATTTATGAAATATGTTATCCAATGTTTGTTGGATCTAATTATGCCAAAGTATGATTTTTTCACAAGAATCATTACAGAGTATAAATATTAGTATATACAATAAAATCTTTGGTTTAAGTTAAGTTTCCCAAATATTTGGGCTTTGCAGGATACTCTTCACAGTTTTATTTCTAAGAGACAGGTACCCTAAAATCATGTAAACCCAGTTAATTTGGTCTGACCCATGATAGTGACATTTCCTAAATTTTATTACCAGAAAGATTTCATAACATAAAAAGTGCTATGTCACTAAATTATTCAGGCAGGTCCATTTCTTCTTGCAAATTTACTGAGAAGAGAAATTCAAATAAAGAGAAAATTCTGTTTCTTCTCTGTCCTTTCCAATTTTTTAAATTGATTTTTGTTTCAAGCATCACTAAGCTCCCTTTTTAAAATTTTTACTTATTGATTTGAGAGAGAGAGATAGATAGACATTGATTTGTTGTTCCACTTACTTATGTATTCATTGGTTGACTCTTAGATGTACTCCGAGTGGGAATCAAACTTGCAACCTTGGTATATTGGGACAATTCTCCAACCAACTGAGCCACCTGGCCAGGACCCATTACTGAGCTCTTAGTTTGTAACAGATACTGCGCTAAATGCTAGATATAGGAAGATGAATAGAACACAATAATTTTCTTTCAAAATTTTATTTTTTTTTACTTAACTTTTTTATTTTTTATTGTTGTTCACTTACAGTTGTCCCCATTTTTTACCCCATTACCCTCTCCTGCCCTACCCCCCCTTCTCCCAGCCATTGTCTTTGTCCATGGTTCTTTATATATGTTCCTTGACAACCCTTCCTCTTCTTTGCCCCCTTATCCCCCTCCTCCCTCCTCTCTGGTTCCTGTCACTTTGTTGTTTATGGCCATACCTTGCTGAATATACCAGCTCTCATCTGTCTTTCAAAATTTTAGTCTTGTCTTTCCATGTACTGATAAACAAATATTGCCTCTTTTTTTTTTGACTGGATATTGCTGAAGAAGAGTGAGATCTGGCAGGAGGTGGATGGAGCCAATTGGATAACTGTAAAATTCTGTCATTAACATGAACACTTTGGCTATTTTGTCCAGCAGAATTTGTCTGCTTTGAAGAAACATAGCCAAATTCTTTCATCAAAAGACCTGTTAAGACACTGATGGTCAAGATTCCATTTTGTTATAGACAAAGGAAACTGTTCTTGTCTAGGGAAGAAACAAAAAAGTTGGGATAAAAAGATATAAGTTTTTTTCTCATAAGAAGATGTGCAGTTTAAAAGACCTTTTTATTACTTCTTTGAAGTTGTAGACACACATAAAAAAACATGATTCTTTGTTATGACAGGTTGGTTGGTTCATTTAATTATTTTAGCTAAATAAGTGTAAAAGTTAGTATCACATTTAAAATAAAACTTGGAAAAAGTGCCCTGGTGAAACAGTTGCCAACATGATACCCTACATTCCTAACAAAAGTAGAAAGATCCTTCTTTGTTCCCTTAAACTGGATCAAGAAGTCAAGGCCTTTATTAAATAGAACACCAATCGACCTTTCCTTTCTTGCCAGAATGCCATCTCATCTCTTTTACTCCACATCATCCCTCACTGACAGCTTTCTTTTGAAATCTGAGTACTAAGATAACCAGAAACAACTAGGTAGAAATTGTAAATTGTCCTAGAGAATGCAAAGGAATATTCCCATGGTGATTATTTTAAGATTTTATTTATCTTACAACAGAAAAGACTAGATTAAAGTCCACTAGACAGCACTCCTTGGTTAAGAGACTTGTATATTAAGGAGCTATCTATTTGTAGACATGAAATTAGGAGACTTACCACACATTCTGGAAGATAGCAAGAGAGACCTAGAGGAAATCCATATGGATCTCTCCACAATTTAAGGTAATAAATAGAAAGTTAGAACAAAATAAAATCTCCAGCCATGGTCAGGTGTAGAGCTGGTTGGAGCATCATTCTGTACACCAAAAATTTGCAGGATTCAATTCCTGGTCAGAGCATAAACCTAGATTATGGGTTCCATCCCCAGTCAGGGCACACATGGGGGCAACTGACTAACATTTTTTCTCTCTCTCCCTCTCTCTCAAGTCAATAAACATATCCTTAGGTGAGGATTAAATTTAAAAATCTCCAGAAAAATAGATGTAATGTAAAATTATGAGCTCTTCTCTAGTAGAAGTCTAAAAAATTTAAAAACATGCAGTAGAAATCTCTTCTAGTAGATTTCAAGTGCCATGCCTTGCTATATAACCTGAAGGAAAATGAAATGTTTGTTATTATACAAATATTTAAACATTTTAATTGATAAGTTTGTTCCAGATAACCAAGGTAGTTTTTAAAAATGTCAGAAAGTTTAAAAGGTATATTAAAATTAATATTATTTTACATTTAAATATTTTATTTATACCAAAACAGACTTAAAAATAATTTTACTCTCACCCTGGCTGGCATAGCTCAGTGGATTGAGCACGGGCTGCGTACCAAAGCATCACAAGTTCGATTCCCAGTCAGGGCACATGCCTGGGTTGCAGGCCACAGCCCCCAGCAACTGCATATTAATGTTTCTCTCTCTCTCTCTCTCTCTCTCTCTTTCTCCCTCCCTTCCCTCTCTAAAAATAAATAAAATCTTAAAAAAAATAATTTTACTTTCTTGGTTTTAATAGAAAGAAACTCATCAATGATATTTTTAAAATCTTCTTTTCTTATCTCATTTTTAGTTGGGAGAACTGCATGTTTTTAAATTTTTTAGTTTATTGGGGTGACATTAGTTAATAAAACTATATAGGTTTTAATTGTGCAATTCTATAATATAGCATCTATATATTGTATTGTGTGTTTACTATCCAAAGTAAAGTCTCTTTCCATCCCCATTTATCTTCTCTTTATCCTCTTCTACCTCCCCCAACCCTGCTTTCTCTCTTGTAACCTGGGATTAAGTTACTGGGATTAATTAAAAAACAAAAAACAAAAACAAACAAAACACCTCAGAGACAAAGAAAATTGCCATGTTTTATAATGTTTAATAATTCATTATGATCAAGTAATGATAATAAGTCATTTTAATTAACTTTATTACTTAATATTATATATCTAAACATATAGGGTGCAACTAAACCAACATTTATAGGAAAATGTATAGCTTTAAATGTTTATGTTTCAAATAAGAAAGGCTAATTAATTTTGAGGCAGTTATCTTTTTTAAAACATAGAAAAATAGGAACAGAACAAATTTAGGTAAAGAAGATAATGAAAAGAGCTACAATTAATGAAATAGAAAACAATACATAACAGCAATAATCAAAAAAGTCAAATGTCATTTATTTGGAAAAACTAATATAATTAAAAAAAACAAATCTCTATTCATGTTAAGCAAACAAAACATATTTCCACACCAAAAAAAAAATTAAAAGGGAAAAATAACTTTAGCATATTTTTCCATAATATTAAAGTAGTTGAAAACAACTTTAAATTAAAAAATAGATGTACCAAACAAAATATCTTTATGCTAATAAATTGTAAAACATGAAATTTACATATTCCTATAAAATTTAATTTGCCAAAATTAAGTTAAGAAGACATATACTTTATATAAATCATACTCTATTTTTTAGAAACAAATGAACTGAAGCTAAAAGTCTTCTCAAAACAAGAACCTAAAAATTCCACTCCAAAGAATAGTTCTGAGCTTCCAGCCAAGATGGAGGCATAGGTAGTCGCACTGTGCCTCCTCGAGCAACCAAAACTAAGGACAACAAAAATTGTGAAACAAGAAACAACCAGAACAGAGAGAAATGAACTGAACAGAAGTCGGACTACTATACATCTAGACCGGTAAGGAGGGCAAAGTTGGAGGCCTAAGGAGAGGGGTGGAGGGGTCCCGGCAGGAAAAAGCGGTGACTGGCAGACATGGGCGTGCAGGGCACAGGCGGCAGTTGGTGGACCCCAGAGGCTCAGGGGCAGCTGACAGACTGGTGGCAGACCCTGGGCACGGGAGTCAACGAGCAGACCCAGTGAGGGGTGCAAGGCAGCTGGCAGGCTGCAGCCACACATCTGAGTGCAGACAAACTAAGCAAAAATGGGGCAGGGACACAGACCACGCAACCCAGGGCCCCAGCACCAGAAAACAAAGCCTAAGAGCACCGACTGAAAACACCTGTGGGAGTTGAGGCCAGGAGATTCTCTCAGCCCCACAGGAGGCTCCTCAGGGAGACCCACAGAATCCTAGAAAGTTCATAAGCCAACCTGCCCAGGAGCCAACACCAGAAGGGCCCAATTTGGTTGTGGGAAGTGGCAAAGTGGACTGAAGTCCTAGAGAGCGGAGCAAGTGCCATTGTTCCCTCTCAGACCCCGCCCCCACATACAACATCACAACCCAGCAACTGAGGTGCCCTGCCCTGGTGAACACCTAAGGCTCCATGCCTCATATGCAACAGGCATGACCAGACCAAAGGAAAAAAATAAAATAAAATAAAAAAGATGAGTCAAACAGAATTAAAATCCCCAGATCCAGTTTTTTTAAGTGACTGAGAGATAGCCAACCTATCAAATGCACAGTTCAAAGCACTGGTGATCAGGATGCTCACAGAATTGGGTGACTTTTGTCATAAATTAGATGAACAAATGCAGGCTACGATAAGAGAAATGAAGGAAAATGCACAGGGAACCAATAGTAATGGAAAGAAAACTGGGTTACATATCAATGGAAGGGACCAGAAGGAAGAAAGGAACAATCAAACAGAAAAGAATGAAGAAACAAGAATCCAAAAAAATGAGGAGAGGCTTAGGGACCTCCAGGACATCTTTAAACATTCCAACATCCGAATTATAGGGGTACCATAAGGAGAAAAGGAAAAGCAACAAGTGGAAAACTTATTTGAACAAATAATAAAGGAGAATGTCCCTAATCTGGCAAAGGAAATAGACTTCCAGGAAGTCTAGGAAGCTCAGAGACTCCCAAAGAGGTTGGACCCAAGGAGGAACATGCCAAGGCACATCATAATTACATTACCCAAGGTAAAAATGAAGGAGAGAATCTTAGAAGCAGCAAGAGATAAGAAGACAGTTACCTACAAAGGAGTTCCCATCAGAATGTCAGCTGATTTCTCAAAAGAGACCTCACAGTCAAGAAGGGGCTGGAAAGAAGTATTCCAAGTGATGAAAGGCAAGGACCTACATCCAAGATTGCTCTATCCAGCAAAGCTTTCATTTAAAATGGAAGGGCAGATAAAGTGCTTCTCAGATAAGGTCAAGTTAAAGGAGTTCATCATCACCAAGCCCTTATTATATGAAATGTTAAAGGGACTTACCTAAGAAAAAGAAGATTAAAAATATGAACAGTAAAAAAAAAAGTCATCAAATGGAGGGTTAGCAACAGGGAAGTGGGAGGAGGACAGAGGGGGAAAAGATGTAGAGAATAAGTAGCATAGACAATAGGTAGAAAATAGACAGGGGGAGGGCAAGAAAAGTATGGGAAATATAGAAGCTAAATAACTTATGGCACATGGACATGAACTAAAGGGGGGGAATGGGGTGGGAGGAGGTGGGCAGGGTAGAGGGGGGTGAAGGAGGGAAATGGGAAAATTATAATAGCATAATCAATAAAATAAAGAAAAAAAAGAAAGTAGATATAGGGGAAAAAAAAGAATAGTTCTTATATCCCCCAAAAGACATGTACAAGAAAATTCATCACACTTTTATTCACAGCAGTCAAACTCTAGATGCAATTTGAATGCTCATGAACACTAAAATGGGTAAATACAACAAATAAGATGTCAGGTATTCTAGACAGGGAAAGAACATAGACATTAAAAACATAATTTCACAAGGGCTGTGTTGGGAAAATGTTGATGATAACACAGTGCATGTACATGAACAACCTAATCTGGACTAGAAGGGAAGATATCCTTACTATGAGGGGACCCCAAAAAACCCAGAATTATTTTCTGGAGGACAGGCCCCTTGTAGTACAGCCATTCCCCCACAAGGTGAGTGTTCTAGGCACCCAACTGTATCAGTGTACCAGCTGGCATTGCTATGAGAGGCTGCGTTCAGCTTCAGTGAAATTTTTTTTGAAGACTCTTTCCGTGTTTTTGCCCATTTCATGATGGGTGATTTGTGAGCTCACCTGCCCACATTGCACTAAGCATTCATCAGTTTTTGACCAAAAAAGACATGATCCCTGTGCCCTACTTTCCCTACTCACTTGATCTTGTCCAGGCAACATTTTTTTTGTTTCCCCAGTGAAAAAAGTCCTCAAAGGAAAACATTTTGCTGATGTGGAAGAGGTGAAACAAAAAATAGTAAAAGCACTAAAAGGCATCAAAATCAGTGAATTCAAAAATTGTTTTTGAGCAGTGGAAAAAATGTCTCAGCAGGTGTATTGCATCAAATGCAGAGTACTTTGAAGGTGACTAAAGTTTAAACATGTAAGAATAAATACACAATTTTTATAAATAAATTTAATTTTTTGTGTGCCCTGCCTTGTAAATGAAGTTAATATGAAGACCTGAGGAATAAGTGGTAGTTAGACAAAGACTGGGGAAAGAAAGCTCTGCAAGGAGATAACAACATAAGTTCATACCCAGAAAATATATTTACAAGTCATATTTCCAAACATCTCAGATTGGTTTTTATTTATTTTTTAATTGATTTGAGAGAGAGAGAGAGAAACATTCGTTGTTTCACTCATTTATGAATTTTTTTGGTTGATTCTTGTATGTGCCCTGACTGGAGTTTGAACCTGCAACAACCTTGGTGTACCAGGACAATGCTCTAAACAACTGAGCTACTTGACCAAGGCTCAGATTGTTTGTTTGTTTTTTAAGTACAAGTAATGGAATGAAGGACATAAAAAAGTTTAATGTACATACAAGGTCCATAGAAGAATAAAAAGTAAAATTAATAAATTGATTAAAAATTTTGACTGGCCAATTAGGGAACTGGTAGTAATTAAAACCAGAGAAAAATCAAAGGAGGAGTCTGATGATTGGGGGCAGGTCATCAAATACTGACAAGTAACACAGAGAAGGCAAAGCCTTTGTTTCTATTTCAACAAGGTAAGTTTGCAGAACGGAAAGGAAAAAGCAAGCTGCCTTTGGCCAGGGGAAAAGAAAACACAAAATTGGCAAAAAACATTAGGGAGACTTCCAGATTTATTAAATGCATTCAAATCTCCTAGCGCATTGTATATTCTTGTCAGTCCTGCTAAGATTCAATAGAACAAGAGTTACAGCATGTGTGACTGTGCATCAAACAATAACCTTTGGCTAGAAAAATAATTAATTCAGAAAAATTAATCAAACTGCCTTTGACAATGATAACATATTTTTGTCTTTTGGTATATTAACAAAAATTCCTGGCAGAAACATGAGGTACAGGAAGATCTGGCAGGTAGGGAAGGAAATATTTATATCATTTGAACTTGGAATTTGTAGATCTTTCTTTGAGAAGGTGCAAACATTTTTAATTTTATTTTTTACACTAATTAAAAGTTAGCAATGTTATAGTTTAGAAAAATTTAAATCCGTGACATCATTTCCAAACTATGTAGTCAATTTTAAGTATTTTTAAAATTTTTCAGTTAAAAGTACAGCATAATGGTTATGAGTGAAATCCCATTCCTC
This sequence comes from Tonatia bakeri, assembly GCA_004024845.1. Taxonomy (NCBI): domain Eukaryota; kingdom Metazoa; phylum Chordata; class Mammalia; order Chiroptera; family Phyllostomidae; genus Tonatia; species Tonatia bakeri. The sequence goes on from PVIA01005353.1 coordinate 31,168, forward strand.
ATATTTGTGTCTTCTCCCTTTTTCCTCTGATCAGTCTGGATAATGTTTATCAATTTTATTTATCTTCCAAAGGAGTTAGTTTTTGATTTCTACTTTGGATTTTATATTTTTATGCTTTTTTTCTGTTTTCTTAAGGTGGAAGAGTAGTCATTATTTTGAAGGTTTTTAGCTTTCCTAATATTAGCAATACCTGCCATAAACTTTCTTCTAAGTAGTGCTTTAGTAGCATTCAATAATTTTTTGTATTCAGAGTTTTCATTTTCATTCAGTTCAAAATGCATTAGATTTTACATTTTTACTTCTTCTTTGATCTATATACTGTTTAGAAATGTTATTTAGTATCCAAATATTTATGAATTGTCAAGATATGAGTATCTTTCTCATATTGACATATTCTTTCATTTCCTTGTAGCCAAGAGAACACAGTTGTTAAGATTTCAGTCCTTTCAAATTTACTGAGACTTGTGAGATGGCCCAGAATGAGGTATATCTTGGTAAATGTATCATACATTCTTATAAAAATTTGTATTCTGCCTCTGTTGGCTGACAGAGTTATTCATATCTTCCATGCACTTACTGATTTTCTATCAACTTATTGTGTAAAATACTGAAGAGGAATGTTGAAATCTTTGAACACAATTATGCATGTATCTATTTCTCCTTGCACTTTTATCAGTTTTGTTTCATATTTTAAAATTCTGTTATTAAGTGTATGAACATTTATCATTACATGTCCTTTTGATGAGTTGACTTCACCATTATGAAATGACTTTTTTATTTAAAAAACCTATTTTTTATTCTAAAGTTTATTATCTACTAGAAAAATGCAAATTAAAGCTACTATTTTAGTAATTGCTTTAGAGTTTATACTTTATATCTTTAATTTATCAATGTCTATCTTATAGTAATATAACACAATTTTAGATATAACATAATACCTTACAAGAGTACATTTCCATTTCTCCTCCCCTGGCCTTTATCCTAAAACATAGTAATTCTACACACATTAATAACACTATAATCATTATTTTTCATTTAAACTCAATTATAATTTAAAGAGATTTAAATAAGAAAAAAATATTATCCACGTTGTTTCCATTTCCAGGGATCTTCAGTCCTTTGCACTACCCAGATTTTCCTCTGGCATTCTTTTCATTCTGCTTAAAGAACTTCTGTCAATATTTCTTGTAGTGAAGTTCTACAGTGAATGAATTATCTCAGCTTTTGCATGTCTGAAAATATCCTCATTTCTCCTTGATTCTTGAAAGATATCTTTTCAGGGTTTGAAATTCTAAATTGACTTTTTTTTTCTTTTTTAGTACTTTAAAGATGTCACACTGCTGCCTTCTGACTTTTATTGTTTCAAACAAGAAATACTCTGTCATTATTATATTTGTACTTCAGTATGTAATGTATGTAATGTGTATTCTATGTGTATCAGCTTTACATAGTCTTTTTTCTCACTTTAGGCAATTTACTAATGTGATTTCCTGTCTTTGTTATGTTGAATGTGTGGGCATATACACTTGAGGCTCCTTTAGTTTCTTATAACTGTAGGTTTATAATTTTATCAATTTTGGAAATCATTTCACCATTGTCTTAATTTTTCTGAAAGCTTCTCTTACATCTTAACTTCAGACCTCCAAATATATGCATATTAGACCAATAGCTCACTGAAGCTCTGTTATTTTTCTTATCCTCTTTCTCTGTTTGGCTTTATTTACTTTTAATTTCTATTTTTCAAGTTCACTAATTATATCCTTTATAGTCCTTTGCTGTTAGTTCCATCCAGTGTAATTTTTACTTAAAAAAGTATAGTTTTCATCTTTCAGAGTTTAACATGGGTTTTTTAAAAAAGTATCATCTATATTTCTAGCTGATATGCTCACTTTTTACTTTAGCTTAGTAAACATACAGAATTATAATAACTGTTCTAATTTCTTTATCTACAAATTCCATCATCTCTGTCACTACTAGGTCAGTTGCAATTGATTTATGTTTTCACTCATGATAGGTTTTATTTTTTCACTTCTTTCTATGTTTAGTAATTTTTAATTAGATGTGAGACTTCCTGAATATTACCTGGTTAATTGTTGAATATTTTTGCAACTGCATAAATATTTTTAGCTTTATTCTTAGATATAGTTAAGCCACGTGGCTACAGTGTGAGTTTTTCAGGTCTTGTATTTAAACTTTGTTAGGTGGGACTAAATCGGTGTTCAGTCTAGGGCTAATTTTTTCCACTAGTGAGGCAAAACATTTCTGAATATTCAGCCTGAGCACTTGTAAATTATGAAGCTTTCCATTGTAGGTAGTAAAATCAGAACTATTCCCAGCCCAGATGTGAATGGTTTTTCCACATGCACACACTGTTCATTTCTCAATATAAGACATGAGAGTGACCCTCTGCACATCCCTGCACTATTCCCCCTTTGCAGCGTTCTTCACTTTACTATTCTGTTTTGAGCACTCCAGACACTGTGACCTCACTGTTCTCTCATCTCTTCAACTGAAGACCACTCACCTCTGCCTTAGTTTCCTCTCCTGTTGCCATGCTTGGAAACTCTCCAAGCAGTATGCCAAATGATTAAAAACTCTTCCTCATTACTTTCTCATCTCTTAAGGACCTCTTCCCTCCATTGCCTCATGTCCAATATCTTTACATTTGTAGTTCTATATATTTTACTTGAATTTTTAGTTTTTCTGAGTGGGAGAGTACATATGGACCCATTACTCCATCTTGGCTAGAAGTAGAAGTGGCAAATGTGTACTTTGAAATGTTTCATCATTTGGAAACCTGCATAACTCTGCAAACCAGTATTTTCTCAATGATTAAAGCATATTTCAAACCATGAAAAAATAAAATGTCTAGTCAACTTGCAAAATAGACCAATTGATTTTTATGTTGCAGAATATAAAGAATAATTTATATGGTTTCAAATTCCACAAAGAAAAATGTCTATCGTTATCTGAAAAGACAGTAAACTGCTTCTCTTTTCAACTACACATGTATGTGAGATCAGATTTTATTTGTATACTTCAATTAAAACAATATATAACAATACACAGAATTGGCAAAAGTATAAAATGTCAATAAAAATAGAAAATGACGCTCCCCTTGATAGTCTTTGTTTTGGAAAACAGAGTTAGTTTATCCTGAAAATATGTTATTTGAGTTAACATAAAAGGTTAGGAATTATTTAAATATATTAATAAATACATATGATTTTTTAAAATTTCTCTGTTTTAGTCTTTTAATATGAAAAATATGTAGATATAACCTACATAAACAAAAACTGTTTGAAATCCTCAATATAATTTAGAAATGTAAATAATTCTGAGATCTCAGAATTTGAGAAAAGCTTTATTGTACAAATGACAGTTTCTGACTAATCCTTTTCCTTAAGGCTATTAAAAGAAAAGCAGGCAGTTTATCTCATTGGCCTATTTCTTCCTAAGAACCTGTTTGAACAATATGTCTGAGTATGTTAGAAAGGGGTGATGAATCTAGTCATATAGTAATATGGCATATAAAATTAGGTTGAGCCCAGGTACATTATCTGTTATTTTGTTCTATGGAACATTGGAGTCAAAAGAATTATTACCTGAAATCTGAATATAATAGTATTGCTTTGTGTTTCTGTTCTCTAAGGGTGAGGAAAAAATACAACATTCAGGAGAAGAAAAAAATCCTTCAAATATATATTCACACTTACTTCCAATTTACCTTTACTCCCAATACAATGTTGGAGTATCACAACAGAAATACACTCAGAACTCGGTTCCATTCACTCAGGAAGTATTTACTTGGCATCAGTCACGGTCACAGGAAAGCCAAGGCAGACTCCCAGTACTCATGGGGCTCAAAATCCCATAGACTTTCAGAAAGTGATTTAAAAAGTAACAGAGTATAGGATACTGCATGGAATTATACCATAAAAACAAGATGGTTTAAAATTTAGATTAATCATAAAATATATGCCAGGCATAAACCATCATTTAATCAGTCCTCAGGGATGATACTGTAACAAGAAATTCTGTCTTTTGATGTCCTTAAAGAGTTACATACATGAAGAGTGTTAAAAATTGGCCTATTGAGGGTTGACTTTGAGTTTTCAAGGAAGGTTAAAAAAAATCCTAGGAATTTTTCCTTTTGTTCCAGTATAAATATTATTCTCAGCTTTTGAAAATGTTTCCTAAAATGATTTATTTATAAGTCAGTAATATTATGTAAATCAAATATGAAAATTTAGGAAAAAGAATAAAAATATTTAGAAAAGCAAAATGCTATTTCACTTTAGATCACAACTCAGTTCAGAATATTGATTGTACTGGTTAGCTAATCAGGAGAAAAAAGCAAGTGTACCTGTCAGCAAAGCCAAGAAAATGAGTTCTGCATTTTATTGTTTTGTCAGTTTCTCTATTTAAAGTAGGAAAAATGTCATTGTACTGTTAGGTCTGTCTTTAGCTCACTCAAATGATTTAGCCCTTTCCTCCTCAGGAACTAACATACATAAGGTAATTTCCATGGGGAGCTTAGTGAAATAAAAAAGGGTTTCTTTACTTTTACTTTTCATCTCTCCACCCTGAAAGGATAACAAAAATATTCCATTATAGCCTCTAGTTTAATAGGATTGCAAATGTCACTCACTTTTTAATTTGTATATTGTAGTGGCATAAGCAATGGCTTTTTGAAATTACACAACTATTTTTTGATATAAAGATGCTATTAATTTCATGTACACTATGTATAGTGTGATTTTAATACTTATTTAGCTTAATTGCTACAGATTTTACTCTCTGATATCACTTTGGAAACTAATATCATTCTTTAATATTGGTCGAATGTTCTCAATGTTCTGTACTTGTTACACATAGCAAAGTCCCTGTTTCTTAAGAGCTTTATTCTAAAATAATAGTCTATATACACAATCAGATGAAACATACCAAATATACTTATTGATTTTATTCTAGTGTGATATTCTATATTTATCTCAAATTTTTAAAAATAATATGTGTACATGTTGCAAATTAACAAAACTGTCTTTAAATTTATTGTATACAAGGAGAGTTTTTTTAATTCACATAAAAAGTGATTCAGTAATATGAAATGAGTAAAGTATTCCAGGTCACTGATAGACACAAAGAAGACAGACGATCAGAATTTACCAGGACTACCTGGGTTGAAAATTTTTATCAACAAATCAAGAAATGTTAAACCAGAAATGGACTTCATAGGAAATGCATTCCAATTCTGTGTTTCACAAATGACATAATTAGGTTCAGAAAAAGTAAGCGACTTGATCAGAGTAACACACAGATAGCTTTTGGCAAGCTTAATTTTAGAAAATGGTTTCTATGTAAAATTTTTCTATGCAAATTAATTTGACAATTCAAATTAAAAATTGATTTTTTTATTTACAAAGAAGGGATGTAGGCACATATAGAGAAGGTTTCTTAAACAAAATAATTGATGGGACATAGGAGAAGGTGCAGTATAAAACTACATGTATGATCGAGACAGAGGCTGAGAGAAGTCCACACTGTAGATATTACCATTGCTAATGCCAAATTAAAAACCCACATCATCACCTTAACATAGTGAAATAGCTCCTTTTCCTCACTGAAAAGTTTAATAAAAAATTATTAATATGTTGCATGTTACACTCAATCACCTAATATCATTTTTGAAAAAAAATAAAAAAGGGAATGAGTAAGAATCAAGTACTCTATAAATGAAAAGTTGTACTTACACTCACTAATGGAAGCCTTTCTCTATAGCAGTGTTAAAGGTTATTATTGAGACATTAATTCTACAGCGAAGGTTAGTGTAGAAGATAAAGCTGAAAATTTCCCTTCCCATCTTTCTAACTTGGGAATAGAACTGTCACTGCCACCAAAGTGAAGGATCTTACAAGAAAAAACAAGCACAGCAATTGGAGACACCTTCAAGGAGGCGCAGGTCTTTCACATGATCTTCTTAGGTTAAGTGCCATTTATATACTGTCAACTCCCCAAATTGCTATTTCTGGCCCAGAATCTTCCCTGAAAGAAATCTAACTGTAGTCAAACTCTGCAACTGCATCTAACATTGTAAAACTAAAGCGCCCAAAACTGAACTCCTTATTTCTACACCCTCCCTCACGCCTCTCCCAGTTTTCCCCCATCACAGTTAAGTATCAACTCCTTTCTCCCAGTTCCTCCATAAGTGTTATCAGAGTCATCTTTGCCTTTTTTCTTATTTGTGCATTCTATGTCCATCAGAAAATTCTAACAATTCTTCCTGCAAAACTCAATCAGCTTTCGCTTATTTTTTCTCATCCTGTCTCCAACACTACTTCCCCCAACTAAATCTACATCAACTCTTGCCAAGATTTTTGAAATAAGTTCTGAATTATACATCCTGCCTCTTTTTATCTAACCTTCGTTGACCTTACGTCTTATCTAGAGGACAAGAAGCAAAACAGAGAGGAAATCAATGAAGAGTTAAAGAGGAGATCACACCCTCATTTCTTGGTAATAAATTCCTGAGCTCCAAGTCACAGTAAAGCGAAAGGAGAGAAAATGCATGAATAAGTAAGAATATGTTTGTAGGAAAAAATAAAGCCATTTCCTGTATGTCATTGAGTTTATTATAGTTAACATAAGTTAACGTTGGGAGTGATGTGGAAGAGCAAGAAGAATGTGAAAGCCAGGGTAATGAAGAGTGAAAAATAAATGGAAAAGAACTTGAAATGAACATATGAACATACTGTTCAAGGAAGTCTAACTGTAATTCAAACACTGCATATCCTAACCAGACTATAAGATGTACAGAAGACCACATTAGCATTTAGGAAGTCTAAGTATAATTATAATAGAGGTTAATTGTCCTTACAGAGCAGTTCAAATGACAGAAAAGTATAATTATACTTCAAGGAAATAATAGATGAGATATCATAAAGATATACATGGTTAATTGCTAGATGACATACAGACAATGGGTAATTTTGAAGAGGGAAATAAAAATTAGGCTATAGTAGATAAGGAATATTATGAGGATGTGCTATTTTAAATGTATAATTGGTAATAAAATGATTTTAATAGATGACATACAGAGGAATCACATCTCAAGTTCTTAAAATAAGAGCAAAAAGTATAAGGTGGAAAATGTTGCTAAAAGACTATGAGATCTGTTTTGTTTCCAGAAGACCAACAAATTAGTCTGAAAATTTGTCCCACTTCCATAAACCAAACAAAGCAACGTGCTGAACAAATTAAAGTAAAAAACATTTTAAACACATCATTGAACCTTCAAGAAGATAAGGAAAATCAACAATGGCAAAAGATTTTAACTAGCATGAACTTAAATCAGAGTGTCACACAACTGGATATCAAAGTTTACTCTGGAGGGGCAGATGTGCTAACGAGGAATTGGGAATTTGAGAGACTGACAGTAGCCTGAATAAAGTACTGGTTTTTAGGCCACGAGCCTGCATGTAATTGTGAAGCTGGGATGCCTGACGGTACTACATCCTTAGTAGAACCAGAAAAAAAATGTCAGCCAAGCAAAATGAAACTACAGTGAAAACTAGCTCTACTTCCAGTCTAGGGAAGAAAACTAATTAATTAATAATGATAATAATATAATCTCCTCTGAAACCATGGGATTGCATTTATGTGGATCTGAAAACTGAATTTATCTAACCCATATGGAAGAAAAATTCAAGATAAAAAAATTATATAACAAAGTTTAGTATTTCCCAGCATAAAGGTAGGATCCAAAAAGTAAAAATAAAAAATTTTCAACGCATGTGAAACTGTGGTGAGATTGTAGAATATTTTCATTAAAAGAAGGAAAAAGACAAGGATGTTCATTATCTTTCAGCATTTTACGGAAAACCTTTGGTAGTCCAGAAAGGCCAGTAAATGTGTTAAGATTATATTTATGTATCTATATCTATATAGATCTATTTATATATAGAGAGAAATAGACTCTACCATCTCAGTGTTATAATGAAAGTTTAGTGGGGTGGCGAGGTAAAAAAAATCTACAAAAAACTAATGCATTTCATATAGATATTCAAACAATAATTTTATAAAAGATAACATTTACATTCCATATATGCATATATATGTATATGATATTTATTTATAGAGAAAATTTTTAAACTTTATTGAAAGGCAATTTGACCTAATTAAATGGAGAGCTATACTGTGATCATTATAGCCACAGCTATAGAATTCTTAATTATCTCCACAGTGTCCTATAGATTCAATACTATTATGAAAAGCAATTTGCATTTTTTCCTTGTAAAAATCAATGTTGATTTAAACTTCACACAAAAAAACTAAACACCAAGAAAATTTTAAAGAATCATGCCATGAGTAACTATAAGCTTTCAGAAAATTTTGTAAACCTATAGCAATTAGTTTAGAGACAAAGAAATAAAAAGATAAGTTGGAAGGGGGACACATGGAGCACAGGAACAGAACCAAGTATATATGGAAACTTGATACCAGAGAAAGTTACGTTGAATATCTCTGGGGAAAAGGTGGTTTATAAAGAGTCCCGAGAAAACATTTTCATATAGGAAAATTTTAATTGTTTTTTCACTAGACATCATTCACATAAATTAATAGCATCATTCCACTTTCTGTGGAATTAAAGTATATGTAAAAAAAAAAGTTAATAGAGAGCAGGGAACATCTACATGGCCTCAAAGAATTAAGTATAAAAAATAAGACATAAAAAGTAAAACCAAAAGCGGAGGAATGTAAATTCAATCACATTAAGAAAATTTTAGTCTATTCAAAAGATACCTTAAAAGAATGAAAAATCATAAATTACAGCAGGTATTTACAAGGAAAATCAGCACTAAGTATTTAGAATATGTAAAATCTCAAATATTAAATTTAAAATAATATAAATTAATTAAGAAGAAAAGACTGGGCGTTTCATAGAAAGGAAATATGAATGGCCAAATAATATTTTTAAAATGTGTTGAATTTCATTAGTTAGGAAAATTAAAAAGTAAAACCACATGAGATATTTTACAACCTCTAAATTGGCAAGAATGTAAAGGTTTGAAAATACAATATTGTAAGCATATGAAGCAGAGGGATCTCAACTATTAATATTGAAAATGTACCTGGCCCCCTAAAAAATCTTGGAAAATAATTTAGTACTCATAAATGAATGTGCTACAAACATAACTATAGGTATCTACATGGGTGAGTTTCAAAAATAATTTTCAATGCAAAAAGTCACAGAAGAATGCATACAGAAGTAACACACAACTAACAGTGCATCCGTTTCTTTCTCAAGGTGTCTGCAAACACTCAATGATGTGATACATGTAAAGCATACAGAACACACACAATGCTTGCCACACAGCATGCACTGAACAAATATTAGTTGTTACTGCCATTACACTTGTTACTATTATGAATATTAAAGATGTTAATGAAACTCAAACTTTGATGAATTCAGAGAGAATAATACCATAGAATAATCCATTTCAATAATTTATTATATTATCTTATGTTTTTAAAGAGTTGATACTAATTCAAACAGTTTGAACTTGTAGAAACAGGTATGAAATCACAAAATGAGGTAGTTTCTTTACATTGTGTACATTCCACATTGTGAACTCTGTGTTATATCCGTGCATCTTCTAGATGGATACTATATGACCAGCTAAAGGTTCAGAGGATAGTTAGCATTTTTTAGCAATAAAGTATTTTTAATTATGGTATTTACATTTTTAAGACAATGCTATTGCACACTTTAAAGACAGAATTATAGTGTAAACATAACTTTTATGTGCACTGTGAAAACAAAAATTCCATGTAACTCTTCACTGTGATCCTCGCTGAGTTGCAGTGGGCTGGTACCAAACCCACAACCTCTCTGGGGTATTTCTCTAACTGCTGCATATCAGACTGCACAAAATTCACTAATAAAGTTTTCTTGTATTTTCAGAAATAGGACTTCAGAAGTATACTGATATGTGAATGTCCATTATTTTATATATTATCTTTCTGAGGCCAGAAAATGAAAAAATTGTTTTCTCACCCCCCAATGGAACTCAAAGTGCTTAATAGGGACAATTATGCAGGCCACTTTTTTTAGGAAACATGTAACTCCTTGAAAGAAAATCTTCCCCAGGTAAAGGCAGACTAAGCATACTAGTAATTTTCACTTATCATACATACCTAAGGCTACATAGAATTTCTTTTTTGTTTGTATGTTTCTGTTATGTTGTGCTTCGTTTTTAACTACAGGAAGCAGTAGGAATGCCAGATTGCAGAGCAGGACACACCATTGGTGTAGGAGATAGCACTAACAGCCCCTTCTCCACGCCTGTCCCCATGACTGCCTGGTCCTTTACTGCCACCAGTAATCTAGTAACTATTCTTAAGAGCCACTATTTTTGGTTATCGTTTTATTGCTGATTCAATGAAGCAAAGAGGTAATAACATTTAATTTAGTTCTGGAGGTAGAGGGAGGAAATAATAGAGTCTTAAACTGCATATTCTCAACAGGGTTTCTACAAGAAAAAATATAAGGTTTCTCCATAAGTCATTTAGAATGGTGGTAAAGTAGAGAACCATGACAGGACAGACAGACACTGTAATCTAAGTATCATTGTGGACTACTTCTCTTTTTACTATGAGGCGTCCTTGTAATTACGTCCTTGCCATATATGCATTCATAATGTTGGCTAATGGCTAGCCTAATGAAACAACAACTTGATGAATTATGAATTATTTCCACTTTGTAAGGCTACTCTACTTTTTGATGCTTGAGGTCTTTAAAAATTAATAATCACGATAGTTGATTTCATACATGGTGACAGGAGCACCTAAAATTTATTCTTAAAGTTAGTTTTAAATACTAATATAGAATATACAGTAGGCTCCCCATATGTACAGATTTTGCCTGTGTGGATTCAGTAAACCATAGACTGAAAATATTTAGAAAAAGTTACATTGTTACTGATGTGTGCTGTGTAGTTGGGAACACAATGGTTGCACCTGTACTAAACATGCACATGCTTCCTCCAGTTTTCATTATCCCTACATATTTCAGCTAACAACTATTTCCACTGCACTTACATTTAATTAGATATTATAAGGAACCTAGAGATGATTTAAGGTATATAGGAGGATGCATGCAGTTTATATGAAAATACTATGCTGTTTTATGTAAAGGACTTGAGTATCAGTGAATTTTGGTATCTGCAGATCTTGGAATCAATTCCCCACAGACACCAAAGACAACTGCAATATAAGACAGGTAAGGGGATTGTACAACATATACCAGAAAAAAATTAAAATTTATATAATTTTCCTCTCTTTGAGATATGAAAGGACTTTTGAGATAAGAAAAGCCCTTTAATATAAGAAAAATAAGCACAGAGAGAAAATAATGAAGTGATGCAATATTTACAAATCTATTGTTCCAAATCCATGGATAACTATCATTTATAATAATAATTGTCCCAACTGTGGCAAATTGAATCACATTAAGTGAGAATGCTAAAAAGTGATGTACTTCTCTTTTTGTTGAGATTAGGGAATAAAGGGCAGAATTAAGAGGAAAAATTCATAGTGGCCCTACTTAAGAATCAAAGAAACAATAAAAATAAACGCAAACCCAAATCCTGTTTCAGAGAATGAGGACTCAATATACAGGGGGAAACAAGGAAAGAGCAAAATCTTTTACTTTGTTGGGCTCTGTGGACTAAAACATCTGTGTGAACCCAAAGGTTTTTCCATTGCTCCGATATAGCTTCTTACCTGAAGGAGGAAAGACCTGGAAATGAACATTGAGGAGATGAGAGACTCAACACACAAGCCTGGGAAGCCCAAATAGCTATTCATCAAAACCAAGATGTCAAGAGCAAAAGGTCTTCATGTAACTTGACCTCTAACTGGTGTGTGTGATCCCATTAAAACAGAGAATCACCCAAGCCAGAAATAATCACCATCAGCATCAGTATAATTGTAATTAATATTTTTACTATCATATAATAGCCATAGCTTAGAGAATCAAGAAATATTACTTATGCTAATCTTCAAACTTATCTTTGGTATATATAAATAGTATCAGTGAAGTGAGAAAGAGTCCAAAAATACTAACAAAAAACTAATATGTGCATTCCACTTTATTTTGGGCAAGAGTACAGAACAAGTTTGATGATTTTAACTTACTTAACCAGTGAATTAATTAAATTAAAGTTTAGTCAAACTAGTTTGTGTGTGTGTTTGGGGATCAGAATAAGACAAATGAACATCCATTAGTATCTAGTAGGTACCTAACATTGTTACTAACCTTTCTCATATATTTTTATCTCATTTTGTCTTCCTGAAATAGCTGTTAAATACTATAATTCCCATTTTGTTCATGATAAAACTACAGCTCAGGGAGTTTAAGTAATTTGGCCAAAGCCATAAAGCCAGCAAGGACCAAAGTCTGAATTCTAATCTAAAATTACTGATTAACAAAGATCATTTTCTCTCCTTTATACTACTACATTAATAAATTGAACTAATTTGATTTAATTGTTGAATGACTTTAGAGGCTACTCAAATGTTTCATAAATGATAGAGCTATTTATAGACACATCTAGAACAAATAGCCCACATTGGTAGATATCCAACCTTCTTGACAAGATGAGCTTTGACTTTACTTTACAAAATAGTGAGACTTTGTTTTGCAAAAGCAAATTGTCTAAAGCAAAATCTATTTGAGTCATTTGATTATAAGCATAGCAACCCATGAGCAAGAGGGAAGTGTACAAGAGTGGTATGACTATCAGTCCAATTTGATTACTGATTACTTGTCTTAGTCTAGTTCCACTATATTTTTGTCTTAAGATGACAAGGGACTGAGTTCAATCTTTTAACAACAAGAATGTTCCACTGAAAAACTAATATGAATACACTGAAATTTAGGAACAAAACATCTTATTACTGTAAATCAAAATGTTCAGCTTTATTTGCATCTGCCTAGAATCCCATGTCTAATTCCTCTTACTTTACTCTTGCTTAAATGAATGGAGTTTTGTCAAAGACTAAATGAATCTTTAACATTTGCTCAGACAGACAGCCGTGAGTATTACCTCCTCCCTCCAGTCAGGATTTGAAACATTCAAGGGTCACCACTACCTATATTTTTTGTTGATTTCAGAAAATTAAATATATTTTGTCAAAAATTAAAACATTTTCAATCACATCTTAAAACACTTAGCAGGTATTGTTTTATTTTCCTTTTCACTAACACTGAGAAGCAGAAGAAAATCACAAATGGGTGATCCTAATAAAATAAGAGACTTCAAACAATGCTATAATACAGAATATCAATCAATAATTTCCTGCTATACAATACATCTATCAGTCACTTTTGTACTGGCTAAAAAATTCTAAATGTTACCCACTTTCATAGTACAAGCCTATGTACAAAGAAAGTATTTTTTGAGATCTTATGAAAATCATAAATAAATTAAGAATCATATCTGCTTTCATGTATACAGTGTGCTGGTTATTGTCCTATTTTACCCTTATCTACTACTTGTAATTTTTAGTTTCTGTGCTTAAAAGCAAGCTAATGTGATAGAAATTCCATGATGACTTCAAATGCTTTTCAATAAAATATTTCAATTTTTCTTGAATATTTCAATTCTATCTCAAAGCCAACTAACTCAACAATTTCTACTTGAGTTGTCCTAAGTTAAGTTACGGTTAATCTTAAAATAGAAATGCTTAGACTGATGTAGAATTTAGAGAACTATCATTCACAGACACTTATTATACAGCAAGCAGTTTGATTCTCCTCAGCAATTAATTTTAGATGTGCCAGTGCTTAAAAGCAGAATGCAGGTATAATTTGCTCAAAATCAGACTGAAGTTGTCAACTTTAGTGATATGCTTATGTATACAATCAGTTTTCCTAAATGAGTTAAAGTGAGACAGTGGATAATGCATAAAAAGCGACTAGATAAATGACCTTTAAAATCATATTAAGTGATGAAATAAAAAATCTGAGAAGCCTGGTGGCTCAATTGGTTGGAGCATTGTCTTATACACCAAAGTAGGTGTGGTGGTAAAAGAATCACGTGATAAAAAGGGGGGAAGAATTATAGAGTTCAATGGTTCCTACAACAAATCACAGGCAGCATGAAACCAACTTTCTCATTAGCAGAAAACCCAGGAACTTAGAAAACTCTCCTTTCACTGTTGTATGCCTCAAAGGCAGTTGAACAATAGAAAGAGGTGTAAAGCATGAATAGAGAGTTATACATAAAAGTTTTAGATATGAAAAGAGGGTGCACACACATGTCAAAGGAATGCAGTGTTGAAGATTGATGTTTCTAGGTACTAAGAAGCTGAAGATGGTTTTGTGTGATGGCAAATAAATTATACTCAGTTAAAACCATCAAAACTAGAACTACAGAAATAAAATCAATTCAGATTTTGTACTTAAACCTGAACTTAGAAGGGTTTCAGAAAAATAATGTATGATTCTCACCTACCAGGACTGAATAACCCCAGAGGCTGCTTGTGAAAGCACTTTCACAGAAGAACTACCCTGGGACCTGGATGTGGCCAGCAGGTTTTACTTTGAAAATCACACATACATTGTTGAGAAAGGAAAGGAAGAGGAGTTTTCAAAGGATAAAGAATTAAATCAATAGCCTAGATTGAACCAAGGCTGGAGGAAGGGAGAGATACTGAGCAAGGTGGAAACACATATAGAAAGTGAGCTGAAAGAGTCATTAAAGGAGATTGAAAGCAGCAAGCCATGACAAAATGTGTGGGCGGGTTAAGCCAGGAATATCAAGATCTAAACCTGAGAAACTGGGGAGGTCCAGAGGATTTCATTTTATCAACACACCATGCAACCTTGCCTGGTCAAGCTAGAATCTTAAAAAGTAATGAGAAAGGAGAATTTTCAGCAATTAATGTCATACATCCTAAAATGAGAAAGCAATAATACAGTACAAGTCAAGTCAAGTAACAATGACATAGACTCTTAAATTATATCAAAAGATAATGAAGAAGCTAGAGTATTTGAGAAAAAGCAAAGTAAAACCTGGACTGGATATATTTTCTTTATTTCCATCTAGATAGGGGTGTCTATGTTTCCTAAGAGAGGAGTAACTGTTTGCATATTGAAGAAATTTATTGTGTATTTTTTAAGTTAATTTACCAGGAAACTACTGATTTTTCTGATCATAGAATTCAATCAAACAACAATTATCATGTTTATTGTCTTTGAAAAGATCAGAATTAAACAAAATTTCAGATTGTTTCATATTTATTTATTCAACAGCATTCAGCAAGTATTTGGGGGCTTTATTATGTAATAAGCCCTACTCTAAGTCCTGGGAATAAGGCAATGAGCAAGAAAAGATAAAATTTTTTTCCTACCCTGGCCAGGTGGCTCAGTTGATTAGAGCATTGTCCTGTACGAAAAGATCACAGGTTTGATCCCTGGTCAGAACACCTACCTAGGTCCCAGTTCAATCCCTGGTCAGGGTGTGTAAGGGAGGCAACCAATCTTGTTTCTTTCTCTCTTTAAAATCAATAAACATATCCTTCAGTGAGGATTTTTAAAAATTCCCTTATAAAGTTTATACTATATAGTAAAGAAAGAAAGGCTATAAATGAATGAGTAAAATGTACACAATGGTAAATGGGAAAAACTGAAGTAGAGAAAACTAAAGAAGAGAAGAGGGGAAGGAGTGCTGGGAGGGTAAAATTTTAAATAGAGAAGTCGAGGAAGGCCTCACAGACACTCTGATGCTGGTAAAAACATGTTGAATCCTGAGGAATTAGCCAAGGCGATTGTTGGTGAAAAGAGAGTTACTGTTGGAAATGACAAGTCCAAAGACCCAGAGCTAGGCAAACTCCAGTTCCTTTTCAGGGCAGGAAGGAAGTGAAGCCAGTGTAGCTGGAGCACAGTGAAGTGGGTGTGAAAGGAAACAAAAGCATAAATTTTGTACAGAATGGACACAAGTGATATCTGAAAAGAAGATTTTGGTGCCCAGAGTGGAAGAATAAGTAATTGGCCATCTGACAAAATGCAACCTCTGCCCTCTTTATTTTCTTACCAGTTTCGATACAAAAGGGCTTGTAACATCATTTTTTCTCCTGTTTATAAATGGGGCACGTGGGTACATAAACAAAGTGGAGAGGAAGAACACTAAAGGTTTCAAAATTCAGAATTTCCCATACCACCTCTTGCATCCAGGAAATGATACAGGTGTCTGAAACATTTTCAAAACAAGGACAAATGTACACTTCAAATTACTTAATAAAAAAACCCAGCAATTTTCAACAAAATATGACCATCAGAGAAGTGGCATTATTTCCAGTTACTTTAATTTATTATATTTATGACACAGAAATAGAAAAATGAACATACACATAGGCTCCATTGTCTACACATTTGATCTGCGATATTTAGGCATGATTTATTTCAAACTATACCATATCTGAAACACCATCACCAGTTTTAAGATGACTCACATCTTTCAGTTCACATCTTTCAGTTCATATTATTTTGTTCTTTATGCTGAGAAATTTCAAGAGATATTCTAACAATTTTCAACACAGAATATATTCATTTATCATCAGCTACAATTCATCTGGAAAAGAGAAAGGGTGACTTCCTGTAGCTGTCCTTTCATTTGCTCCCCAAATCAATAGTACATTAGTCTTTCAAGAAATTAGATATTAATTTAGAATACATTAAAATGGCTTATAATTTAAAATTAGGTCCTACTTGTTAGTTCTCTTGTCAATTTCCTACAATATATAATATGCTTAGAAATAAGTATACAACTTTATAAAATTCTATAATTTCTATGAGTTTAATTCTTTTTCCCTTGATAAGGATCCAATTTTCCCTTTTCTGTAGATTTTAAGACAAATTATATATTGGCCAGGAATATAACAATTGGTATCCAAGCATTTGACCTTAGGGAAAAAACAATTTTTTAAAAATAGCTTAGGGTACTTTAAATCATTGAAATTATTTCTTCATTTAAATGGTTTTAAAAGAAATTCAGTGTCCAATGTACTTTCTTGATTATACTTACCCAAGAGAATGTAGCAAATAGATTCCTGAAATTGATAAAACCAACTATTGTTGCCATATTATAAAAATTCATACAGCAAGAGTACAGTCTCATGAAGACTTGTAAGTCACACCACCACAAGTGAGCATTTGCAATGAATGAAAAGGAGAAAGATTTAGTTTTAAAACTGGAGATTTTCTCTTTTATTTTGGAGATTACTGGGGACAAAAAAAAAAGAAATTTGATTTCCAGAGGAATTAATAGATGTTTTAGCACTAACCTCCACTTCCTCATCTAGTTTTTGAACAAGTGCTTCTAATTTTTCAAGATAATCCTGAAATCTTTGTAGATGCCTTGCCAATGAACTGAGAAGGATTTCCTTAGCTTGGCTATGTAGAGTGTACGTAGTATTTTGATCTTAGATTTCAGGAAGATATGTGCCTATATTAAAAAATATGGGGAGGAGGTGTAATGGGGATAAATGGTAATGGAAAACAATCAATAAAATTAATTTATATAAATAAAAAATAAAAATCTTAACAAAATACTAGAAGAAGGAAAGATATCTCTGTAAAGGAATCACTTGCTCAGGAGTGTTCTTGTGCAGCTTGTAACTCGCTCCCGTAAACCTCTGTGTGGGATAACTGAAGACCTCACAGGAAAAACAGAATTGGAAGAACAAGATCGTGAGGTTAATGTGAAAGGCTCATAAATATTGAACATTGCATTTTCATAAAACTAAAATGAAGACATACTTGTTATAAAACAAAACATTTATAGCATATATATCTTAATTAATAATGACTGGCAATGTATAATTTACTTGTCATCTCTTATTTTCATTTCTAGAATGAGTAAAATGACTTTATAAATTGGTTTTACTCTGTTGTAGTTATTATGATTGTGAGGGTCCCAAAATAATAACAGCCACCTGACACTGAAATGTCCCATACATATTGGTTAAACAAGTGAACTTAATGAATGAGCCTCCACTCAAATGCAAGATGCTTTTTGGGGGTTTATAGCTCAGAGATCCTAATGGCTCCCCAGAAGTACATATGAAACAAAGCACAGATGGGCAGATCCCCCGACGCAAGGCTCAGCTCACTCACTCCTAACAGAAGGCAGTGTAGTTGTAAAAGGCATCTCAACTTTCCCTCAGCTTCCTTTATCCCTCCAGAGGCTTTAATTCCAAAATCTTTTCTCATATTTTGCCTTTTGTTTTATCTCCCTTCTCTAATCCAATTTATTGGTTTATTCATTTTCTAATATTCCTATAATATGACTCAAAATTAACCTCTGTGGAAATTAAATTATCAACATTACATAAAAAGCATAAAGAGGTAAAACCACACATGATATATTAAAATTTTATCTACAATTTTATCACAGTCAGAGATGATTTAATCTTGACTACTATCTGAGAATTAAATCTTTGTAGTTCTCCTTAAAAATTTTTAAAGATTCATTCTATATTCCCACATCCCGATTGCCTCATTTGAACCATCTCTTTTAACAGGTGTATTCTCAGGGAACACCAACTAATTGCAATTTGACCAGACATAATTAAAATGGCAATTACTCTCTGCCCTACCCCCAATGTGTAATGCACTTTTAATAGATTTTGGATTATCAGTGCCACTGATTTTCCCTTGAGTAGATAATATGGAGGCAAGTTTATATGGTAACTAACATAGGAAAGAAAGTAAGTCTTAATAGACACAAGCTGAATTCTTTGCAGAAAGTTGAATTTTCTCTTCTGTTTGTTCACCATGGCACAGATTTACTCTTAGCCACACTGGTAAGCAATCCCCAATCCTTAATCAAACACTTTGATTAGCCCTTAACTTCAAAAATAAGACTTAGACATTGTCACATCTGCCTAGCTCTCTTCATAGGTCACTTGCTCTGGAGGAAGCCAGCTGCTGCGCCAACAGGATACTCAAGTAGTACTTTGGAAACACACTTCTGGCAAAGAACTGGGGCTTCTGAAAACAGCCAGCATTCATGTGCCAGCTGTGGATGTGAAACACTTTGAAAGTGGATCCTCCAGCCCCACTCAAGCTTTCAGATGACTGCATCCCTAACTGGCATCTTGACTGATTTCATAAGCAATACCAAGTCCAAACCACCAAATGAATCTACTACACATTTCAAATCCACAGAATGTGAGATATAAATTTTTTTGTTTAAGCTGCTAAGGTTTGGGGTAACACAGGCATAAATATCTAATAAATGTTTTGTTCGAGTTAGGATAACCTTTCTGCAATCTATCCACCTTGGGATATCCTCCAGGACTTTAGCTGGCCTCCCCCCATCACGCCGACATAGGAAATCCATGTGAACAGGAGTTTCCCTGCAGAAAGGAGGCTTCATTTGCTCTGTGCCCTTCCTCGCTGTTTTGACCACTTCAAGAGGGCAACTTCAGACAAATCTGCATCTCTACAATTTTTGTGCTGTTATACTCCTCCCATCAACACACTTCCAAATCCCTTATTTTAAAAAAATAAAAGCATATAAAAGAGATACCCTAGGAATTCTGCTGTTTACAAATTAGGTCAGAAACATGTTCCTTCCCCTCAAAATGTTTTAAAGATATCAAGAAAGGCTATGCAGAAGTTTATTCCTGGGAAGAAATCCCATAGGAAGTAAGAACAGCTCATTGGAAGAAAGGAAAACCTTTTCTGTTCAATCTAATAAATGCCCATATTATTTTAGACAGGACCTTGGTCATTACATTTTCTTGCTCAGAGAGCTCACACAGCCCTTAAGAAGGGAAATGCATCAGTCAACTGAAAAGGTATTTCATCTCTTTCTGAGGTCAGGAGAAAAAGGGAGATTAGGATCTTGGTTTTACTTCACTGAAAAGAATTTGTAATTTCCTGAGGATGGTCTCGCTTAGCTATTGTTAGCTGAAAATAGCTGAGCTCCTACATAAAGGTGATAAATTTTAAAAACACATAATGACAGAGGCTAAATATTAGCTTTATTAAATCTCTTTTTTGGCTATTATTCAAGCAATAATTTATGTTAGATAAAAATCTCAGTTTATAACGTTTCTTCTGCCACTAATGTACCACCACTTTACCAACCTTACCAAAGAAAAGCTGGTGTCACATCTCTTTTTACGAACCTGTGTTCAGTTTTGAGTCTATGAAAAAAATATAATAAAGGCAGTAATAGGAGAATTTTGGCCTTTTTTGGAGGAATGTCTACACTTACATACTCAGGGAATGAGGTAGCAAACAGGTGACAAGTAACCTACACAGAGCAATAATGGCGTAAGAGGAGGTAAGGAAGACCTGTAAGAGTCTGCATTTTCTAGGTCCTTTTTTTAAGAGGTTAAACTGAGGAATGTGGGACATGTGGTCATTTTCACAGCAGGCCGAGCATGCCAGTTATTCCTCTGTTACTGACTCCATGAATCAACTTAATGAGAGAAGGGAGAGTTCAGAATTTCATTAAATGCCACTGCACGGCACTTCTGAACATGCCCTATTACCCACTTAAACTGCGCTGAGACTCACTTCCTGTCCTTCCTTTTCCCTCCCCAGAGAGAATAAGAATATCACGTCCTTTGTGCCTCCTCTTAATCCTGCTGCTATTTACTCTTTTGCTAATCAATCATTTTAATATTCATAATATTTTTATTCTTCTGTCATCCCCTAATGCATCTAATATTCAGAAATCAAAAGACTCGTAAAGAAAAATAATTTTGTTCCTTTGCATGTGTTGAAGTTTCATTCAATAGCATTGCCATTTTGTAGGAAAAAAATATACTTTTTTCTTATTAGCAAACCAGCAATGTTTTAACCTACTTTCCATCACTAATGCTGCTTTCCTTTTGAAAAATGCTAATATCCAGTGAAATTAAACCAAGCCAGCCTGTCTTTTAAGATTATTTCCCCCTTTTGCTCATGAAACACATAATACTAAAGCTGATTGCCTGGCTGACTCCATTATTAGATAACCTCAAAATGTCAAATGACGCTGTTTAAATTAGGTGAGCAAAGCAAAATTACTAGTCCCAGATAGGAAAATTGTGAACCTTTGTAAAATCAGTAAAA
Source organism: Tonatia bakeri (assembly GCA_004024845.1). Taxonomy (NCBI): domain Eukaryota; kingdom Metazoa; phylum Chordata; class Mammalia; order Chiroptera; family Phyllostomidae; genus Tonatia; species Tonatia bakeri. Next base: position 52,304 of record PVIA01005353.1, read on the forward strand.
AGAAGTTTATAGAAATTTCACAGTTTGAAATTAATAATGGGGGTTTTAGCTCCTGTATTCACCCTTTTTTCCCCCCACTACATTTCCATTTGGGTACTGGAAGCCACGAGACTCAGAAGAAACAATTAAACTCTCCTGACACCATGAAACTTGCTGCAGGTGGGTCATGCCACTGTGGGCAAACAGATGGCCCAGCATAGGTCATTCCAAATATAATCACTTATATCTTCTTATAAGAGGTATTAAGTGCTTAAAGCTAATCACTGTTGTTGCTCGTTGTTTTTGTTCATTTATTTTTTTTGGTTGTTTTAAGTCCTCCTTGGGTATATTTTTATTGTTATTAATTTTATAACAAGAAGTGAACATTAGTTCTGTTCTTTCTATGCACTGGTGACTGACGTAGAATTCACACAAACAAATTTTAAAACTAGAATCTTACCATTAATGCTATACTACTACTATGATTATGGGACTTTCAAAGAAAATAAATTGTTTTAATCAGATACTGTTCATTCAAAAGAGTAATGGTTAATGGGACAAATTCTATTCCAGGTTGTTCTAAAAATGCCTGCACTGTGACTGGCCCAACTAATAATAGAAAGTAAATTAGAAAAGTATGTCCTAAGAGCTTAGTGACTAAGTAGCCATGAGTAAATGCAATTTTGTACCTTAAAATAGTTTCCTAAACAATAGAGATTGTTAAGGTGGAAAAAAGAAGTGGGCAAGATTAAAAGCCTTAGAAACGTAACTCCAGAGTATCCATAAATTTTCCAAGGGAGTTACACTCATTTGCCTTTTGGCAATGCTCCCAAATAGTGAACATCCTTTTAGAGTACCAAAATAAAGGGATATTATCATGTAAATTTTCGCATTTCATATTCTTTAGGTATGAAATAACTGATTTTCTGAGGAGATCCGTAGGGGAGGAGAAGGAGGGGGAGCTCTGATCCAAGCATCACTCTGTCTGGGAAGTCTTTCCGAATGCCCCTCTGCAGCATTCGCTTCTCCCTTCTCTTGGTTTCATTAGCACTTTTCTCCAGGCTCTTCAAAGGTATCCCTAATGCTGCATGATTAATAACTTATGAGTCTGCTTTCTCCACCAGATGGATGTTCAATACTTTAACTACAAGACTCAGAATTAGTCAATGTTGTGTTTCTAGAGCCTGATTCAGTACCTAGCACTTACAACATTCAAAAACAAATACATGCATCACCTATCGTTATTCATAATCTAGCAGAAAATCTCAGAAAATGCTTTATTTTTTCCTATTCCACACACACACACACACACACAAATATAGATTTTTAGAAATTATCAAACAGTGAACTTCAAGTGACAATAATACACCTAGAGCAATATGTAAAAAAATTAAGGGATGTCCCCACAATGAGGGTAAACTTTTTCCTCATATCTAAAGTGTTCACCTTGTTGAAACTACAAATATTCAATATATGAACTATTTTCCCTTATATCAATACCAGATATATTTATTTCTATATGATAGGTAAGAATAATTCCCAGTAGATTTCTGAGTTCTGTTTCACAATCATAGGGTTATGAACTAGGCTATCAGAGCCTAAACCAATTTATATATCTTTCTTTCTAACATGTACATTACAAATGATTCAAGGTACATGGAAGTCATTTGGAAATTGTAAAGTACTACACCACTGGGCCCTCAAAATAGGATGGAAGAGCTAAGTTTTAAGACTCTGAAACTAGACATGAATAACAAAGTTTCACAAACCAAATCCCAGGGAATAATCAGCTATAAGAGTTGATCTATCACTTCAATTCATTTCACATGTATTACTATAGATCTTTCACTGAATGTACAGCATATTGGCCTGAGTTACTGCAGTTGTGAGGCCTAATTTTTTTATGAAAGAAATTGCTTACATTCTAGAAACCATTGTAACATCTCTGGGGAAATCATACAATATCCCGGCTGTGAGGAAACATAATCTATACATGATGTAAAGAAGAATAAATATTGTTAATGATGGGTCAGGTAAGGTTGGTAATAAGTTAGGGATTGTCAGTATAAATAAAGAAGAAGTCTATGACATTGTTTCATTACAAATGAAAAACAGACCTCACAAGATTTTGCCAATCAATGACTTCCTAATCAATAGAAGTACTCTACTTGCTCTATTAAATTGGAAGCAGGTGGAAATTTTTTAAGAGACAAAAAAATATGGAGTTCTTTTTGAAGACTTAAGCTACAATAGAAGTTATCCAATGTAATTTCTTATGTACATTATGTTGCCACCCTTCAAGGCCAGGCAGGTTAATGGTACTCGTGTAGATGGAAAAATAAATATTCACAGAGCTATTGGGATGTCTGGCATGCCTTTATTCACGGGTGGGTGAGCCACGCATGCTGTAAGTTGTGTGTCTATCTGCATGTCTCATGTCTTGGCCCCTGATGCCCAGCATGGCACCTATCATGGCACCTGTCCTCTTGAACGGAGTCCCTACCTGTGTAAGTACTAGAGGGGAACAAAGCTGGAAAACTGCCAGAACATGACATAACATAATTCTGTGCATGCGAGCCCACTGCATGTTATGGGAACAGTTTATCAGACCCAGTCTCAAGGCTATGAGAACACTACTTATCAGGCCCCTCCAAGGTTATGGGAACACTGCTTCCCTTAGCTACCCAGACACCTGGGTGAGGAAGCCAGACTGCCCCCATTTACCCTACATACATGTATCCAAAGTTACTAATTTTTACAAATTAAAAATCATGTAAAAGAAAAAAATGGAAAGATACAGAAAATATTTACAAAGCTGTTTTCTATTTATTTCAAGTTTGTAAAATATCTCACTATTCATAAGTTTAAGATTTACTTCTTGGTGTTTTGATCATTTTAACTTCTAGATGAAATGCTGAGCCTTTCCTTTGGTTGGTGTAACTTAATTATAATCTTACATCATGAATCCAAAAACACCAGGCAGGACATGATCCATTAATAATTTTCCCTCTCCTATACCTCAGTGTGGGAGTAATGTTGAGAAATTGCATGCACATGCTTTCTGATACAAGAAGTTTATGACGTTAAAGATGAAAACATTGTTAAAGGCCAGTCATACAATGCTACATTACATCAAAATATTTTAAGTTCATTTTCCCATAAAGATGTCATATATACTCCTATTAAGTATGCTATATGTTGCCAACATAATATTGTATATCATCTATCTATATATAATTTCATATATATAATCTATATGTATATACCTGTTTTATACAAACATGTTAGGTATAGTACATATTTGGATACATGGGTATACTTACATATAATTCTATAATTATATATATATTTACAATGCACTTTCACATCTTACCATCATTACTTTGAGCATTTGAACATGAAAGTTCTACTTCCTCTCCTACCACTTTCTCTTTATATTCAGTCCAATTAAGTTTTGACCTTACCTCACTGCATGTGATCTCTGCGAGATCACTTCCCATTTTTGTACTTGACCATTGATTATCCTTTCTTTCTTAAAATGCTCATTCTATTTGCCTTCAAGGGACTCCATATTTCTTGTTCTCATTGTTTTCCCTCCTGGCTGGCAATTTTTCTTAGTATCCTTTGCAGAAAATGTACCCTTGTCCTAGTCTCTAAGTATTGACATCCACAGAGTTTGGTATTTGAACCTAGTCAGGTTCCTACCTATATTTTCTTTCCAGATGATCTCATCCAGTTCTTCTGGTGTTAAGCATCATCTTTAGTTAGATGACTACCACATGTAAACCTCCTGCCCTGACTTCTCCCCTGCATTTTAGACTAGAATAGGGAAAATATTTACATGACATTTCTATTTGGTTTCTAAAGACATGTCAAACTCCACATGCCTAAAACTAAATTCCCCTTGTCCTGTGCTTGAAATTTTAGTAAATGGCATAACCATTTATCAATCACTCTCTTGTCTCTTACAATTTACACTAAGTCCATAGCACATCCTGTTGACTCTTGTTTCTTAATAAACTGACATCTGACTAAATGTTCCTAAACTTTCAGGGATCTTGAGATCTAACTGCAATATAAACCACATTAATTTAGGGAATATGTGTACAATTACCACCTGAGGACAGCCAGGTCAGAATATAAAGTCATGATAGCATGGACTGACTTCTTGAAGGGGTGAGCTGTTGGCGGTCTGCATCTTCTCCCTCTCCTTAGTTCTGACCACACCACCTTATCACACCTGTGAGGGAAATAACAAATGACTGGCACAACTGTGAGAAATATTAAAAAAATAAGAGTCTAATTGTATATACAAGCATTTTAAAGAGTACTATCTCAACCATTATTTAATTTGATCAAGAAGACAGAAAGTCATGGTTATATAAAATTATAATTTTAAAGATATTTTCATACATCTGAAATGAAAAAATTTTCTAAACTCACAAATGAGAAATATGTCAGGTATGGATGGCCACCAAGTCATGTTTCTGGTCCTAATAAAACTTTATCTACTAATGTATATGAAAGGTGATAGCACACCAAGAACACAAAATTCTTGTTACCACAATTTATATGGTACCACCCACTTGCTTTTCCTTCTCCTCCAGCCACATTTCTGGGGACTATAGCCATACCAGCATTATACCTGCTCTCAGCTGCAGGCTTTACAGTATTGAGTTGGCCAAAAAGTTCATTTAGTTCTTTCCATAAAATAAAAGACACATTTTTTATTTTTACCAATAACTTTATTGATTTGGAATTTTGAATATGTCAGCTATCTCCCACATGATATAATATTGACTGATCTCAACTAATATCTCAATTTGACCACTATCAACTTTAACTTATCTACCAGAATATGGAACATCATCCAGCAAGGAATCTCTAGCACAAAACTTCACAAACCACATTTGACACGTTCATTCAGTCACAGCACCTTCTCCATACTACACGAGTCTTTTTGTGTATTTTAGTTGCATTTTTAACCTTCTTGAAATAATAAAGCATAACATGCTCTAACTGTTGCTTATTTTCTTCCATCTTCAACGTTAAAACAGCCACACAACCATTCACCAATTTTGATAAGATTTTTAATGCACACTGATATGATAGCTGTCACAATACAGTCTAACAAAAGTATTTCAAATTAAGTTAAAGACAACTAAGTGCTACTAGAACCATCTTATGGAAAAAAACAAACAAACTTTCTGCACAACCCAATACAATGATATCCCCTACTCTGGAAAATTTTTTCCTATCCTCTTTGCCAGAAAACTCCTTTTTAATTGTCAGGTATGAATAAAATTGTCACTATCTCTAGAAAGAGTCTCTATAAAACACAATTCCTTTGGTATGTGCTTAATGTAAAATAGCAAATAATAGTCAAAACAATTTATTTTAACTAAATATCTTTTCCACTGGAATCATAAGTTCAACAGTAGTAGGACCATGTCCACAATTGACCTGATATACCCCAGAGGACTGAGTTCAGATAAGGTTTATTAAAATATAAAGAAATAATGATTAAGAATAAAGATTTGAACATGAAAACTTACGTGTCATGTCTCTGGTTCAGATACCTAACCATAATTCTCTATAAATAACTGGTTTTAACTCTGACATGTTCAAAGCTTGGAAGTCATCAACGCCACCATGTGTAAGAAAAGCTAAAAAAAAAAAGTGAAAATCAACCAAAGAACTGAAATGGTAAAGCAAAACAACACCCTGAAATATGGAGAAAAAAACAAATCCAGAGATTCACAGCCAAGATTGTGCTAGCTGGAGGAGACACTGCTGGAGGTATGGACTGGAAGAAACCACTTAAAAGTAATCATGAGGAAATCACACAGGCTGAGTTGGACAATCTAGAGAGTGACAAACTGATGGGGGGTTGCAGTCTTAGGGTGGCCTCACACTTGGTAAATTTTACCTCCAGGAATCCACCAGCATCATATAATAAACCAAGAAAGGTTCCCTGTGATGTTAACAAGGGAAGGAGAAAAGAAACCACTGTGAAATATACCATGGACTTCTCCATAACAGAGTTCCATTTTCCAAGGGTAAAGACCTTCCTGGACCCTATCCTATTTGGGGATGGGCATTTCTCTGACTTCAGCCTCCTCTATCTTTCCTGTTTCACCTTTGCAGAAAAAAGCAAAGCTAAGAAACACTTGTGAAAATCACAGCCCAGGAATAAAGATTCACTAAAACATGAATTTTTAATCATAAGAGTATATAATGCTTCCCTCCCCGACACATTACCATCACACCAATATTAACAGGGGATTATAGCTGAAAGAACTTCAAGACAGACTCTCTCTCTCTGGGGAGGAGTAGTTAGGACTGATCAAAGTTACAAGGAAAACACAAGCAAGAACAATAGAAAGTTACAAGGAAAACAAGAGCAAGGACAATAGAAAATGTTGTGCCCTTTGCTGCCTACAGGCTAAGTGAAAATGACACACAGCCAAATTCCTAGCCAGGTTTTTAAAAATCTTCAACCAAAGTTCTATTTAGCTCAGTTTCTATTACCCAGCAGAACATGACCAGGAGAAATTTTGTGCTGACTTGATTAGCAGCAGAAAGGAAAGGAACCTCAAAGTGAAGGGCCAGTTTAGATGCCTCCCAAAATCCTGAGAATCCCTAGAAAAACTACTTGTACTGAAGTTCTAAGACTTGGGAGAATCATTTTCCACATGAGAATTCACAAGAGTCTCTTGCACAGTCCTTCTAGGATTGTTAAACAGATTACTTCCATCAGTACTAAGCCAAGAGTAAAGGTTGAAGTTACTATTGAAGAGGTTTAAATCACTATTTTAATAAATTGATTATTGGTTACTAAAAACCACTTTAAGTATAAAATCTCTGATGGGTTAAAATAAACACATGGAGAAAGATATACTATGTTAACAGTAATTGAGAAACTAAGTAACTAAGAAAGCTGGAGAATATATACATTGTATATATATACACACACACACACATGAATTTCACTTTTTTAAAAAAAGTCTTCAGAACAAGAAAAAATATCAAGAATAAAGAGTACTATTATATAATGATTGAAAGATCAATTCTTAAGAACATGTAAAATTTCTAAAAAATTATTCACCTAACCATAGAGCATCAAAGTACATAAGAAAAATAACATACAACTGAAAGGAGAAATTAAAAAATTATCTATTATAGTATGTTTCAACATAATTCTGTTAGTAATTACAGTTGACCCTGTATTTTTGATCTTTGGTTGGGTAATATGTGCATGTCGAGGGTCAACCATAGCTCTCATATGTTGCTTTTGATTTCATGAGGGATTGGTGCTCCTAACCCCCACATTGTTCAAGAGTCAACTATAATAGGTTAAGCAGGCAGAAAATCAGAATGTGTATAGTTCACCTGAATAACACTATTAAAATTTTGATCTCATAGGCACTTAGAAAATAATCCATCTATTAACAGCATAATATATATTTTTCTCTAGCTCACGTGAACCACTCATCAAAATGGACACTAATTCTGGTCCTTAAAACACATATTAACAAATTTAAAACAAGAGAAATCATACAAAGTGTTTTAGACCACAATGGAATTAAAGCAGAAATCAGTAATAGAACTATGGCTAGAAAATAGTTAAATATTTGGAAAGTATAAAATACACTTTGTAATAATACATGGTCAAGAGATCTCAAGAGAAATTTTAAAATATTTTTTGCTTAATGAAAATTGAAAACATTAACATTTGTGAGATATACTGAAGTCAGTCTTTAAGGAAATTTTATGACATTACATGTACATATTAGGAAAGAAGAAAGATCTAAAATCAATAATCTAAGCTTCTACCTTAGGAAACAGATTTTTTAAAAGTGGAATTTAAGAAGCCCAAATAAAGCAGAATGAGAAGAAATAAAAATTTGAGGGTAAATCAATAATGTTGAAAACAAGTAAATAATAACTACTTCAGTGAGACAAAGTGATTTACCATAAAATTCAATTATAACCCACCAAATTAACAAGCTAAAAAGAAATCAGGTGGTTATATCAATTGATGCAGAAAAAGCATTTGAGATAATCCAATACTACTCATTCATGACAAAAATTCTCAGTAAACTACCGAGAATGGAGATTCTTGAATTTTATAAAGAATTCCTACATAAAACCTGCATGTTTATAGCATTTTTATTCATAATCATCAAAACTCAAGCAGTCAAAATGTACTTTAATAGGTAAATTGATAAACCAATATGGTTCATCCATTTCATGGGAAAATTATACAAGGATTAAAAAATGTGAACTACAGAAAGCCACAAAAAACATGGATAAATTTTGGATGCATATAGCTAAAGCAAAGAAGCCATTGTGGAAAGGCTACCTTCTATTAAGAGTCCAACTGTACATTCTAAGAAAGGTAAAACAATAGAGACAAGGACTGAGACAGGTTCCATAGGTGAAGAACAGTGGAATTTGGGGGGGCACAGAAAATATTGTGTCCATTATTATATTATGAATACTGATTCTACACATTTGTGAGACCCACAGAATTTTGCATCACAAAGAGTGAATCTTAATATACACAAATGAAAAAAACAATTTTGCTGGACACGGGATGTCAGGATAGAAAGCAGACAATGACAAACTCAATCTACCTATTTCACAGTCTCACTGAAAGGGATAATGAATAAGGTGTTGATCTAAGTAATGTTCGCAAACAGTGGAGCCAGATTGAAGGCTAAAGGCGAAAGGAGCAGGATGTAAGCACTGCACTTGAGTCGATACACGTGTTTCCCATGGCATCTGGATAACAATTCTAACACTGGTGGACATTTATAACGAAACTGAGTAGTTAGGAAAGTGTCGGATGGATGGTAGAAGCCATATTTATCACCATTTTAAAGGCAGGTTACAGACAAGCAAGGTTGCTTGAATGTTCCTTATGGTACTGGATTAGAGTTGGAGACATCAGGATAAACCCATGCTCATCTTTATATAATAGGGATGATTACATATAGAAATGCACACACACAGAGAGATTAGTAAAACCAACTCGTCCCCTTGCTCTGTTAGCTCAGAGGGCTAGAGGTCATAACATCTTGGTAGTAAGGAGCATACCTGTGCCCATATATTGATATCTAATATTCTCCAATAAAAGGAACCAGGGCTCCTTAGATAAATGGATGATTTTATGACTGGGACAGGAAATATATAAGATGAGCCTCGAGTTTCTTATAGCTCCAGAAAGTCAGGAGGTGCTCCATAAAAACTCAGTGATGGGGTGTCACAAGAGACAATTGAAAGAGCTCGCAATCACCAAGATTGGGACAATTTAAATAACGTAATCATAAAAAAGTAATATTGGATTATAAACCAAGATGGCCTACATAAAGTTTCCTAGAGAAGATCTGGTAGAACATTTACATTTTAAAGGCACAGGGAAAGAATGTAAGTTCTTCCAAGAAAGATTTTTGTTTCTTAAATTCAGAATATTACAACACCTGCAAGTCTTTTGAGATGAATAGGGAGGTTTGGAAACTGTTAAAAAGGATATGTGGACTTTGGATTGCATCTAAAGCTGTATTTCTGTTCTCATAAAAACTTAATTTATAAGAAAAGGACAGTTTTTAATTCCTCAAAAATCTAAGTTGCAGCCTGAATGATACTAAACGGCTGACCCACCAATTCAACTATAGTATCTTCAATTTGTTTTCCTATATCAGGAAGATCTTTAGCTAAGATAGAAATCAATATTGTTGTGTTTTAGATTTACAGTTGTCAGTATTTGGAATGTTTTTCTTTCCTTCTGGGTATGTAATTTTATTTAGCTTAAGGGAAAAGACCCCCCCCCCAAAAATTTCTCATCAGACTCTGAATATCAGCTTCCAACTCTGACCCTCTAGCTACTTAAAAAAAAAAATCCTTTCAAATATCTTGTGAAGTTTCAGCCAAGACAAATAGTAAATAATTCTGTCATTATTGAACAAACCCATGAACCCAAGGCTACCCAGAAAGGGCAGAAAACATGCTACCTGCTCCAGATTCATAGCCACTCCCAAAGAGAGTCTAAAGAAAAACTGACAATTTACCTGAAACTGACTAAAGTCCGCAGGACCCCACTCAAGTGGAGGAAAGTCCACCCTTCTTTCTGGCCACATCTAGCCACAAACAGGATGTAATGCACATTTCATTCCTATCTGGCCATATTTGTGGGGTCCCTAACCTGATGGTTGCTGAGTCAAGTTTTCAGGGCACAGCATGAGAAAACAAGAAGGTGATAAAGGACTGACAAACAATGAGTACCCCAAAACCAAATTCACAAAAGTATGAACAAGGAAAGGAAAAGACACTGTGAGATTCTACTTTTCTCTCTCAACTGGGTACTACAGCAATCCAGAAGCACTAAGTCTGCTGAGAGAGCTGACAGGCAGCAGAACTGACTTTGATAAGAACTCTCACCTTTTGCTAGTTTCTGCTGATTTCTCCAGGATTCCATCAGCAAGCTCAAGCAAGTGGGATTTTAAATAGAGAGTGTAGCTCTAGTATCTTCCAGAATTTGGCAGGGTTTTCCATTAAATTTACTTTGTGTCTCCCCTTGGCTGTTTAAAGTAATAACTGTCAGCATTTTACCAAGAGAATCCCTCGGAGTCCTATCAATCGTGGGAGGGGCCATATGGGGGCCCTTCTCTGAGAGTAGATAAGAGTTCAAGTTGGTGTGAAGAATTTGACTTTTGTTTATGGCCTTGTAGTCTTTGCAGAACAGAATGGCAACTCAGACAAAGGATTAGTAGACTGAACATCCTGGTAAAGGAGAATAGAGGGGAATAGTAGGAGTCACATCGGTGTCATAGCCTTTCATTTAGGTGCATCTTATGCCTTTAATTTTTCATTTACCTTTCAGAATCTTGAACAGTTTTAGAAACTTCTGCATGCAATTAAAATAGTTATCTCATCCTGTTTGATTTGGGAACCCATGTTTTCAAGGCTGCTTCTTAAATGAACTGTCTTATCTAATTGAAATGTTTCCCATAATGGTCATTATAATTCTAGGTTGTCTTAGCAAGATTTTGCCATTTTGTAGATATTTATACTGTCTTAGACCAGAGTTCTTAGACATAAAAAATGTGTGTTAGAAGGTAGCACACCTAATTATCTGAAACCTGAGTATCTCATTTCTTTAGCTAGGTCTTGAGTCTCTCAGAACCAAATTAGTACCTAAGAGGGATATGCCACTGGGTTGGGGATTTTGTGATGTTTTATAGTGTACCTCAAGACATGGAAATTTTCTTGAGGTTGGTGGGTGACCTAGTGTCAATCTAACTTATTCTGTAACCAACTTATCTTAGCACAAGAGTCTTAGAATTAGGTGGCAAGCTGTCTAACAGCTTTTAGGTGCTTGAACCATGACCACCAATTTAAAAGCTTTGGCTTCTGAGATTCCTATTAGCAAGAGATCCATTATTCCTTTCATAAAGATTCTTTTATGTGGCTTTTAATAGTCTGATTTGTGCCTACTTAAATTTTGATGTGCCATTGTTTTTTTGTTATTGTTTTTGTTTTTTGTCAAGAGAAGTCCCAATTTCTTATTTCCCCATGTCCCCCAGGCATTTATGCTATGGATTTACCTTAGGCTTTTGTAGTCCCCCAGTGGCTATCCTCTTGGTGTTTCTAGAATGAGGGTGACCTGTTGAAACAATCATCCCTAATTCAAGTAGAGTTACTCCTTCTGGCTGCCTGTGCAGTTCCTGAGACCTCTCAGGACCTCTGACGGTGCTTGCTTCCCTTGCCGATGAGGTCAGCCACAACTCAAATGTTGTGGTCTACTAAGTCTTACCACAAAAAAAATATACTCTCTCTCACCCCAATTTTCTATCCAAAAGTATTAAGACAAACAAACTCAAAGGGCTCAGAATTAAAAAACAGGGAAAGCTCAATCCAAGAGAAGCTTACCTGAGAGAGCAGCCACAGAGACAGCAAACCCAAGGGCTCTGTAAGTACCTTGACCAACATCCGGGAGCCATTCCACAATCTTCAGTAGCTCTTTTCCAATCCCATCTCATTGCCAAAATTGTCAAATGACAAGACTAAAACAATTCATCAATGAGCATGACATCCGCTATTCAAAAGAAAACAATCCACGGACCGGAGACGTAAAGCGCCTCACAAGCACTGGAACATGCTCCCCAGAGAACCTGGGGCAAGAGTAAACTTTGTAGAGCGTTAGAAAAGGCAACAAAAAAGCAGGGTATGATTGGCTAGGAGGTCGGGGGTGTTCTTGTAAGGCCACAGCTAAGTTGGAGGGCTGTGATTGGAGTTTGTTAGGTTTCCCTGACAGGTGTTTTCCCCTAAGTGCAGGATGATTTAGGTGTAGATCTATGAAGGAGACCTGGCCATTGGAGTGACCTCCATTTTGTGGGTCCTGATACATGAATAAACACTATAAAATGTTAATGAAAGTGTGAAGTATACAGAAACTCCTTGTACTGTCTTCATACTTTTTTTTCTGTATTCTAAAACTATATTTCTAAAATCAAAAACTTCAAAAATAAAAAGATTATTTTAATAATTTTTTAAACAAAAATGATTAGCACAAATGACTAAATAATGTTAGGGGATAAGAGCCATATGTACTTAGGTATAGACTTATACAGAACAACTTATAACTCCTGTATGTAGCTCAAATAAAATTTCAGTTCTGCCTCAGTTAAATGGTGATTAAGACAGTCCACTTCTGGTTTAGGAAGGCATTGTCCAGGACCTGCTAGATTTCTGTGTTTCTCAAGTTCTGTTTTCTACACAATAGTTTACAGAGCATATATTTCTTTCTTGTATCATTGCCTATGTTCTTCATCAAAAATTACAGAAAATAAAGCTATGATCTTTAGAATTCTAATCTGGAAACCGCATCTGATTATGCACTTTGAAGCTTCACAAGGGTTCCTGGTTAAGAATGTGAAAAGAAGTGGGAATTGAGCCAAGGTTTGCATCCAGCCCCAGTATTGCGTCTCCCCAGAGTATGGAGTGTGATCTAACTGGTGTAAAGGAAACTTGTTGCCTGGTGGTGGCTTTGTACCACCTTGCTTCTTTGCTTTGCATATTGGATAAGAATGATGTCTGTTCAATGTTGCAATATGCTCTCAAACTGACCTCTCTGTGTTCTCTTCCAATTAATAAAATACTTGGTCTTATGAATGTCATATATAAAAAGAATAGATAAAATATGAAGTATGACAAATAAAAACAAAATTAACAGCTTACTAACCAGTATAAGAAACCAAAATTTAACAACAGTTTTGAAAGCCACTGTACCATTTGTCAATTGTGTCACTTTCCTTTTCACAGAAAAAACTGCCATCTTCAATGTGCTTCTCATTTACTTGATTATTTTGATAGTTGTACTGATGTATGTATGTTTGCCTGAACAGTTAATATATTATGTCTATGTATACATTACACACTTTATATAACTGCCAACATTCTTTTTTAAGTAACTTCATTTTATATAATATTATGCTTCTAAGATACATCATTTTTAGTACACACAGCAGGACATTTATTTGTACTAGTGGGTCGTAGTCCACTGTATAATTATACCACAATTTTTTTAGCTAATCTTCTGCCAATGGATATTTTCCTCAATGTTATTTTTTTGTAATCAAGGTTATTGTGGACTTTCTTTTTTATTTCTTGGTGCATATGCAAAAATTTCTATTAGCCACATGTTCATAAATAGATTTATGGCAGTCTACTCAAGGCTTACTTTCAACCTTACTAGATAACAGCAAACTGTTCTGCAAATTATTTTGGAAGAGTGTAAGAAATTCACTTTGCCAGATGTATTTGCCCACATAATTATAGTTATACTTAATTTTTGCCAGTAAGGTATGTTTAAAATGTTTATTGCTGATTTCCCTAATTTCTAATTAGGCTAAAAATATTTATATTTGTTTACTGGACAATTCACAGTGAAATGCCAGTCCATAACTTTGGTTTATTTTCATTGAGGTTGTTGGTTTTCACTTATTTGTAGAAAAAATACACACTAGAAACATAAGTGTACATATGTATATTATTTGCACAAATATATGTATTCTAGATCATGTCATCTGTTATTTGCATTGGAAATCTCTTTTTCAAATTTGGCTTGTCCTATCTATCACCTTATTAACACTGTTTCTTGATGACCAGATATTATTTTTAGTGTAATATATGTTATTAAACTTTCACTTATAGCTTGGGCTGTTTGAGTTTTATTGAAATATGTCTAAAGGACCCATGGACAAAGACAACAGGGTGGTAGGATTGAGTGTGGGAGGTGGGGATGGAGGACAGGGGAGAGTGGTGGGGAGAAAAAGGGGACAACTGTAATTGAACAGCAATAAAAAAATTTTTTAAGAAAATACTTTTCTATCATAAAGAAATTCTGCTAGATTATTTTCTATAATTTACATAGTTTTGATATTTATAAGTCTTTCATCTGCATGGAATTAATATCTTTTGGTATGATTCAATGTGATCAATTGCTCTAATATCATTTATCAAAGAGATAGCTTTCTTCATATTTGTCATGTCTAAGTCTGATTCAGGCTTCTGTTCTCTGTTCTGATTCAATATGTCATATATCCAACCTTTTGCTAATACACAATGTTTAGTTCACCTTTAAAATATGTAAATAAATATGTAGATATTTTGTAGGAAGTTCCCTAATCTTGTTAATTTCTGTCAAATGTGTCTTGGCAACTCTTTCACTCTTCTATAAAAGTTTAAGGATTAGCATGATCATAATACTCCAGAAATAATTAAAATACCCTTTTGTGGTCACTTTACACTTGACTTGTCTTATGTTCCTCTTCTTTATCTTCCCTTCAGAAATGCTTTCAAGCTCCAACAAACTGCTATCTCTTATCTATAATTTGTGTTATCTGATGACATTTCTTTTATCTTAAACTATTTTTAGTCTCTCTTCATGATTACAGAACATCAAGGACTGATTGTTTAAGCTTACCTCTTAAAGCTGAGACCTTCTTTTAGCATTCCATATCTGTCATGTTGAATCTGTTTCAATTGCTTGTGTCATCTATGATGTGTGTCAGAGCACAGTCTGTGCACGGACCTAAGCATATCCTTGATGTTAAGTGTTGATAATCACTAATAGGAATGTTTTTAATTATGAATAGTCAAACTAGATATATCACAACATGTCAAGGACTTTAAAAAATATGATATTCCTTTGAATTGCTAAGGAAAAACAACTTCAAATTAGAAGTGATGGTCACACTGGCAGCCTTGATCTTCAAACTTCCCTGGAAATGCTCCCATAGCCAATTATGATATATAGATTGGCTTTGTTTTAGGAGAGAACTAAAATGAAAAAAAGATCATGAAAATTGCTACTTGATAAATGGCTTTATCTATTTTTATGCTGTATTTGAATATTTATATCACAAGTTAACAAAATAGTAGAGAATATCTTAAAGCCTATAATGTTGTCCTAGATTCTATGAGCCAAACTTTTCTCTACTTTTACTGTAATTCTGATGACCCCCAGGAGGCTATAACTACACATGGGAAGAGGCAGGGGAAAAACTTGAAGAGCAAAACAACAGTAATATTTTAGCACTATATGATACATCAAATATGTGCATAATTTATTTAATGGCAAAAATAAAAATCATTATTTTTCATGGCTCAATTCAAGCCTTATTTCCTCATGTTTATGATACAAAGAAAGTTCAACTTTGATAATTAATCTTATCCATTAAGAAACACAGAGAAAATGAGAGAGATCAAAGCACTGTTCTACTATGTAGGAAGCTTTAATGTGGAGACATTTTTTTGACAGCTATTTGTTGAATTTTTTTTACCTTTTCAAATAATCACCTTTTAGTATTTTTATTAATTTGATTATGTTTCTTGTTTGGTAAAAGACAAATACCATATGATCTCATTTATAAGAAGAATCTAATGAACAATATAAACTAATGAGCAAAATAGAACCAGAGGCATGGAATCAAGGAGTAGACTGACAGCTGTGAGGGGGGTGAGGTGGGGATTGATTGAAGGAAGGTGAAGAGATTAGTCAAAGAACGTACATGAAGGCCCCATGGACATGGAAAACAGTGTGGGGGCATTGACTATGGAATTGGGTGTGGGCTGGGTGGAGGGGGCTGAAAGGGGAAAAATTGGGACATCTATAATAGCTTAAACAATACAACATCAAAAATGAAAAAGTTAATCGTTTCTTTTCATTTTCACTCTACTGTTTATATTTAACTTGCTATTATTCTAGTTTCTTGAGATGGATGTTTTGCTTATGGATTTTAAAACTTTTTTTCTAAAATATAAATGTACTGGCATAAAGTCCACTCTATGCACATTTTAGCTATATTCCACAAGTTTTGATATGTTGAATACTTTATATATTCAATTCAAAATAATTTTCTAAATTAAATTATCATTTCCTCTTTGGCATATGTGTTATTTATAAGTGTATTTATTTCTACACATATGGGGATTTAAAAAGTTTTTGTTATTGACTTCTAGCATAACTCCACTAGGGTTAGAGAATATACTCTTATAATTAAATTTATTTGCATTTTATTGAGACTTGCTTTCTAATCCAGTATATAATCAATTTTTGCAAAACTTCTGTGTATACTAAAAGAAATGAGTGGTCTGCAATTAGGGGGTGCAGAGTTCCATATAAGTCAATTACAAGTTAATTGTGATGGGCCAATTTCCTGTATTCTCACAGCTTTCACGTCTGCATTTTTCAGTCAGTTCCTGAGAGAGGTGGTTAAATTTGCCCACAGTGGTTATAGATTTTTTCAGTGTTCCTTTAATTCTGTCAGTTTTTACTTTATATATTTGGAGACTAAGTAGATAAATAAAACTTTCAAAATACTGTTGCACCTTCCTGATAAATCTAGTTAATTGATCACTGACAAAAAAGTTTCTGAGGTGTCCTATGTTAAATTACAGTAGGCTGGAGCATAGAAGAAAAAAAGAGAGGTTAACTAGTTAACAACTGTGGGCCAAAACCAACAGAATACTGCTGACATTCTTGACTGGGTATTGAAACTTTGAATTAACTTTCAGATATCTATGTCCATAATTAACTAGAGAGAATAGCCAAATAGCCAACCACTAGGTGCCACCTCATCTTACTCATACATGAACTTTCCAGACTGTGGCCTACAACCAATCCAAAGGGCAAACACTTCTTCCTTACTGTGCACCTGTATTAGAACTAGCCCTGCTTCACCTTCTCCCATCCTTTTATCTATAGCCAATGCAAATTCTTTTAAAACAATAAATACCTTTCTTCCTCCTGCTCACCACATAAGTGAGCCTCATAAGTCCCAGGATGGCAGATGTATTGTTTTCTCAAGCCAGCCCTGCTGCTGGTGGTTCTGACTGCACACCCCAGGACACCGTCCTTAGTCTGGCCAGCATATGGCTCAATACAGCCTTTCTTTTAGAAAAGATTTCAGCCATGAAAGTTTGTGTTTAACATCATTATATGCTCCTCTTTCCTCTAGTAATGCTTTTTGCTTTAAAGTCTACATTTTTCCTGATACTGATACAACACCAGCTTTCTTTTGGTTAGTGTTTGCATGATATAACATTTTATCCTTTTATTTCCTGTTGATATTTTAGATGCATTTCTTATATGCAATGGAAATGTATTTTTTCTTTTATATTGCAGAGAATTGATAGAAACTGCCTGGGTGAAATGAATTTGTCAAATTTATTTACCTTATTTATTAATAAAAATAATATTAGGCACTATTTATATAGCAGGCGCTACATTCCTAAAATATAATGAACTGTTTACCATATTTGTTTTTACAACTTTGAATTTTATTTAGTCTTCAATCAGTTTTTATTTTTAGGGAAACAAATTTGCTTCATTAGCTCTTTTTATTACTCTGATAGCTCTTAAACATTTAGCCTCTGCTGATCTATATGGAACATTAAATTCAGCACTGGGTCTGCAGAGTATAGAATAGGGAGTGATTTGTTGAGTTACAGAGCAAAGTTGTTAAGAGCATAGATTCTGGAGTCAAACTCTTTGTTCCACTTACTTGTGTGCCATTGAGCGAATTGTTTGGTCTACGTGTATTTCAATTTTCACATCTATAAAATTGGGTAGGTAATAATGACAACTTCTTCATAGAGTTGTTGGAATTATTACACAAGTTAATGTATAGAAAGTGCTTAGACATTACCTGACATGCAATAAATGATGTATACATATTAGCATAAAGCAAGAAAATATTATTAGCTATATGACCTAATAGTATTATAATGAGTTCTTAGCTACTGAACCTGTTTTTATTAAATCTTCAAGGATAATTAAAAGGCTTTGGCCTCAACCTTACTTTCTGGGTTCTCTGTCATGCCCATACATGTGAAACTTCTACCAATACATCTGGATTTCTCTGTGATTTTGCAAATGCTGTTCCCATGGCATAGATACCCCATAATATCTTTTTAAAGATTTTTCATTTATTGATTTTTAGAGCAAGAAAAACATCACTTTGTTATTCCACTTACCTATGCATTCATTGGTTGTCTCTTTTATGTTCCCTGACCAGGGATTGGACCCACAACCTAAGCATATCAGGACAATGCTCTAACGAACTGAGCTAGCTGATCAGGTTCTACCCCATTCTACCTCTTACATCTGAAAATCCTTCATCAACCTTCAAGATCCAACTCACTATCAAATTATTTAAAGGCCCCTCCTTAAATTCTTGGACTTGCATTGTCTAACATGAGAGCCACTAGACAATGTGTTATTATTGAGGCCTTGAAGTGTGGCTAATCTAAATTGAGATGCACTGGAAATATAAAAATGCATCCTGGATTTCAAGGCTTAGTTCTAAAAAAAAAAAAAGATAGTAAACTATTTCATTAATGTTTTTACATTGGGTTAAATGAAATATATTATTAAAACTATTTTCACCCACATCTTTTAACTTTTTAATATGACTAGAAAACTTAATACTACATGTGTAGCTTATGCTACAACTCTATTAGATAGTGCTCGTCCAGACACATCATTTCCTTCCATCTGTGCGCTCCCACAGAATTTAATGGTTTTATCTCCCTATCATCACACACTATGTTGTTAGATAATTTTCTTGTACTTCCATATTCCCCTAACAGATTATTTATTGGCATTTGATGGGTAAGTCCTATATTTTATTTATTTTTAGATTTCTGGTATACAGCTGATAGCATATCCCTGAATAAATGCTCAGTAAATATTTGTTGAGTAAGATTGATAAAATATTGTATCTGTTTCAGTGAAATACAGTAAACAAATTAGCTTACAAGGTTAATCTGGCTGTAAAAGCAGAACAATTATTTGTAATAAATTATTCTATTGGAAAAACTATAGTTCTTCAATTATAAATACAAGAAAAAGTCAAGATTATTTAGAGACTAGTAGAGCCAATGAGGTATGGCTGTCCAAAAATACCTGGCTCCTATAAGCAGAAAGCACAGAAAGAAGGTATATCCTCAGTCACTCTGCCCCCAAACATAGACATTTGGGAGAAGTCAGTAACCACCCTACTCTACTACTACTACTTCCAATTTCCCCCAGTGGGGATGTAAAATCTTTATTGATTTGTAGACTCTTAGAAGAGCACTGGATTTTTTTGTTGGAGATAAACAATCTGTGTTATTTTAATCTTTTTTAAAGCATCCTATTTTCCAAACCTTGAGATCACTATCAGTGTAATTCAATTTAACGAGCTTTCTCATATCTACAAGGCACTGTGCTAAGTGCTATAGAGGACACACAATGAAGATAGGATGTCAGTCTGATTTTAACAAGTTAGTAATATGTAGTAAGTAATGGATATATAAAGTAACCTTAACCCACAGCAGAAAAAAAAATAATAAGTTTTGTGACGCAAATCAAGAAAAATAAGTGTGCAAGAGAGAGAAAAAAAATAAAGAATGGGGCAGAGGTCTTAACCCCTACCATTTGAGGACTTTATGCAAAATAAAGCCAGGTTTCAGGAGAATCCATCTGTCCTGCAGAGATTTTCTCACACTAAAGCTCAGATTGCTATAAAAACAGATTGCTTTGAAGGATACATCAGGAATCATGCAACACCCTTACATATAAATGATTGTCTCTTTCTATAAATAGACTTCTATTTAAATATATTAAACATCTATTATTACAATAGTCACTATGCTAGCCACAAGGATGTGGAAAAGAGTAACACACAGATCATACCTTTGAAGACATGAATCCCGACCTATGGTAAATGAGCTTATAAAATGCTAGTGTCATATAAAGAGTATGACAACAGATGTATTTATAATAGAAGGCTATCATAGCTAAATTCCTCTACCCTGAAAAACCTAAGGTGATCTAATGAACAGTTTACATATGTGATGTTTTCTATTCAACTGTTCTTATTTTCCACGTGTTTAGCCTTCACCACTCAACTACCAACACTATTTAGGCTCCTAAGACAAAAAATAAACTGTGACTGGAATTTTTTTTCAGTATTGTGTAACACGGTTTCTGAATAACAGACCCTTTCTTCTTCAAAGCACTGTTTTTGAGTCTCAGAGTATATGCGCTTTAGTAACCTTCCTGCCATTTTCATTGCTAGGAATTCTGACTTTCTGTGAAATGCCTGTTTTTGTTGTTGTTGTTCTTATTGTTGTCTTCATTTTTTATTAAATATTCTTAGAAAACCGTACCATTTAAAACTTGTTTAAGTTCCAACAGACACATGTTGATTACAAGATAGCATATCTGAAAATAGACTCTCACCTAAGACCTGAAAATGAGTTTTACCGTTGGTGAAATAAGGCCTTGCGTCCTTCCAACAGATTGTTTGCCAATTGTCAAAATGACAACTCTTCTAACCTCACTCATTTCAGACTGAAGGTTTTTGCCTACTGTAGTAGCAAAGAAACACAATTAAAACACAGACCAGCC
The DNA here is from genome assembly GCA_004024845.1 of Tonatia bakeri. Classification (NCBI taxonomy): domain Eukaryota; kingdom Metazoa; phylum Chordata; class Mammalia; order Chiroptera; family Phyllostomidae; genus Tonatia; species Tonatia bakeri. The sequence continues at coordinate 73,245 of PVIA01005353.1, forward strand.
CTCACTGGTATAGCTCAGTGGATGAGTGTGGACCTGCATACCAAGGCACCACTGGTTTCGATTCCCAGTCAGGGCACATGCCTGGGTTGTTGGCCAGGTCCCCAGCATGGGGGCACACGAGAGGCAACCGCACATTGATGTTTTACTCCCCCTCTTTCTCCCTCTCTTCCCCTCCCTCTAAAAATAAACAAATAAAATATTAAAACACACACACAGACTGAACACTAAAGAGGAGAAAGTGATAGAAACCATAGCTGTGTAGTGGTATCTTCGGAGTCATAGCGCACTAGTTCAGGTCTGAGTGCCTTCTTGACCTCTTCCTTTACTTTAGCAATGTGCAAGCACTGTAGTTTCCAGCCTGCAAGAAACCAGTGGCAGGGGTGGAGTTCGAGCAAACATAAGTTTGCAATGGTTTGCCTGTTTTTGAAACGAGATGTGCAAAGTCTTGTGTTTTTCATGTGCACCAGGAGAATCTGCAAAACAGATTACCTACCTACAGGACTCCAACATTTATTCAACTATGTCTTTTTCTTTCCTGCAGAAACAGCTTCCTGAAGCCTAGAGCTTTACTGGGAATATGTATTAGATTCCCTTCAATTTCAGGATATATTACTATATATAAAACTAAGAATTTAGTTTATAATTTGTCCTGGAAAATCCTTGTAAGAGTCATACAACTGTTTACAATAGTTTCTACTAAAAACCCCAGTTGCTAAGGATCTATGCAGAAGGGAATTGAAAGGCATGGTGTTCCTTCTATTTCATATCCACAGCTTATACCAAGTGCTCTGCACAAGGCCAAGCAATAAATAATGAGCAGACCAGGGCCCTTTGATCAGATCTCCGGCCTCTGGTTCAGTTTGACTACAGCACAGCTGCCATAGCAGCATGGAGGCTACCTTTCCACCTCACCTATATGCATGCATACACACGCCCCCAAATGCACGCACATGTGCTTGTGTGCATGCACACAAATTCATGGCATACACACAAGCAGTAAGCCAGGTACTGCCATTTAAAAGACAATGGAATGACTGCTGCACTGCCACAGAACAGCTTTGAGGATTTCAGTACTTTTTTCTCTCCCAGAGAAAAGAAAGCGGTAAGCAGGAACATTGTACTCTACCATGAATACTATAAAATTAGTATTGCCAAAAATGCCAGGGGGACCAGGAAAGGGCATGAGTAGCTCTGCTATCACCATGTTGCATACACAGCTTTGTATTCCAGTTCTGGTTCCTCCACTATTATCATGACACCCTTAGAAAAGAGGCAGCATGCCTTATTCATGTATTAAGTCATTGAAGTTATGTGTAACATCTGTCTTGCTAGGTACTTAGCATGAGTTAAACTATGTCCCTATAACAGCCTAATAGGGAAGAGGGACATAAAAAGTTTCTCATTTTCGTACAGTGCTTGAACATAAAACATTCTTAACACAGAAAACAGAATGGTGTAGCATTAGCAATTATTGAACTTATATTATGAGTGAAATACTACTCTAATAGGTTTACCTAAATTCATATAATCCTCCTAGCCCTTGAGGTAGTTATTTTACCAATGAGAAAGCTGATGCCAAGAGAACTTAAATATATTGCCTAATGTCACAGAATCAATAAATAGAAGAGATGGAGTTTTATTAAAAACAAATAGGGCCTCAAAAACCACACTTGTAACCATTAAAATGAACTGGCTTTTATAGTGTATTAGTTAACATCAGCCCTTACCTTTCTTATGGCACAGTTTTCTCATCCATAAAATAAGGGAAAAAATAGTTTCTCTCTAATAAGAGATGTTATAAAGATTAATTAAAATTATGTATATAAAGTTCTTGGAACAGCATCTGGCATGTAAGGTATATAGCCAACAATGTTAATTCTTAATAGTAAATATTTGTTGAATACCTAAGTAGTGATCTCAGGAAATGTCTTAAAGAAGTATATATTATCATCTCAATAGGATTATTTTTCTCTGAGGCAGTGGAGCTATCCCAAATATTCTAGTAATATTTTATCTAACCCAAAGAGACTTGTTGAGTTTGGAGCTCTGGGTGTCGTGTGAAAACCCAGGCAAGAGAGCACTCAATCCGGTTCCCCTGGGCTCAGCCCTGTGCAGATTACATTGAGATAAACTGCCTCGTCTCTGAATCTGGAAACTATGTAGGTGCCTCAGCTATTATGTATAGCTTTAGAAAGTTTCCTATGTGATTATCCATGACATATGTGTTCATTGCAGTGCTGTGATTATGCAATACCTAGCAGATAGGGTGTGCAATGTGTAATATTTGTACCTGTAAACTCCCCTGGGGGTGCACTTGGGTTAGTAAAGTCTGTCATCTTCCAGTGTATTTCCCATCCCAGCTGTACATCCGGGGCATGAGTTCCACACAGCACTGTACATTTTATTCAGAACCAATACATATGGACAATGACTCCATTAGCTTTCAATATGTAGAATAAAAGTCAAAATATATTTTGGTAAAAAATATTTTCCTTGAAAAGGGTAAGTGCCCAGGACAGTTTCATCTCAGTTCATTTAATCTTAGGAAGATGAATTATTATGTTTAGAGGATCTGCATCTAACACAAAGTAAAAGTCTTGCTGTTTCTCCTAAACCAAAGGTCTTTTTTTTTTTTTTTTTTTTGGTTTCCTGTTACCCTTCTTTTCCATGGCTATGTTCAAGTTGTCAGAGATAAAACAGGAGGAAGACTTCCTATAAATGGAATCCACATTAGCATTGGAAAGAGCTGCCCAGCTACAGAGACTGACAGCCCTGTAACTCCTGTCCAGGTGTCAAGTTTAAGACTGTGAAATAAATGGTCTCATATGAACATGTGTTATCAATAACATTTCACATGATCTCTGCTGAAACCAAGTGTGTAGCTATAGTCAGTCTGTTTATCATTCTATTTACAATAATCTTTACTAATCTCAATTTGAAGACTATTTAGTGACCTAAATGGGAACAAAAATGAAATCTACCTGGTCCAATTCTTTTAAAATGTCTTGCTGCAGTGAAGAAAATGTGCCTATCAACCATCTCACTCTAAACTTCAGTGTAGAGCCAGAGACAGAACTCAGGTATTTGAATGCCCAGCCACCATTTTTTCCAAAATTAAATCACCTCCTTAACTTATAAAACTTTAAAATAAGGCCTTGGTAATGCAGAGAGAAACTTCAAAAGATAACAAAAGACAATCATGGCACGTGTCAGTGCTGCCATGTAACATGCCAATCAAATCAGAGGGGTTAGTGCAAATAACAGGTAATGACATGGAAGTACTTCAAGAAATCCAGGCACAGATTTCAAATAACAATGTGGATTTTGAAAGACTGACAAAGGTGTTATTTTAAAAAAAGAGGAAATTGTATTAACTTAAAACCCTTCAGTCAAAAATCAGTGGGAACATCTGAAATGCCACTCATGCTCACTCTTGAGAGTGATCGTACTACTCAATTACCTTTGTGGGTAATTAGAAATACCTACCTGACTTTTTCTGCTTCCCATTCTAGAAGTGAGGGGGAGATCACCAGAAACACTTTGAAAACATGGCAGTACATGTAGGTGAAGATAAGGAGCCAGAAGTTTGTATCTTGGACACCTATTATCAGGCAAAAATTGTTAAAACTACATCCCCATGACCTGACTGGTATGGCTCAGTGGGACAGGTGTTCATCTAGTAAAGCAAAAGGTCACCCATTTCAATCTCAGTCAGGAAACATGCCTGGATTGCACGTTCAGTCCCCAGTCGGGGTGCCTATGAGGGGCAACCGATCAATGTTTCCCTTGCATATAGATGTCTCTCTTTCTCCCTCCCTTCCCCTCTCTCTAAAATAAATAAATAAAATCTTTTTCAAAAAATATGTATCCCCACAAAATAACTCATGCCTCCTCTAATACACTAGTTTTTTCCCCAAAAGTATTGTAAAACAAAGAAGAATCTGTACTGAAAAGACTCAAATAAATAAAAGATCATGCCTTGGAAGATTTGATAAATTGCCTATTAACCCCAAATATTTAAAAAAAAACATTTATTTCTTCTGACTTAGATTAAGGAATTACCCAGAAAGAGTAGCTAAAATGTCTTATGGATGAAAGTCTTTATTGCAGCATTATATTATTTTAATTTTTATATGAGGTATAATATATACACCAAAGCTATATACAAATCTTAGGTCACAAAATCTTAAGTGTGCAATTCAATAAATTCTTACTTATGCATAAACCCATGTAATCACCACTCAGATCAAGACAAAGGACTTTCCCAGAACCCAGCAGGCTCCATTGTCTTCAATGTCAATAGCAGTGAGACATCCAGCTGCCCCCCAGCTCCAGGTAACCACTGTTATTATTTCTATCACCACAGATCAGTTTTGCATGTTCCAGAATTTTACATAATTTAAATAATATATTGTTTTGTATTTTTGTGTATGCTCCTTTTACTTGATATTATTTCTGTAAGATCTGCAAGATCTGTTACAGGTAGTAAGTATATGTTTCTTCTCTTTGTGTCATTCCATTGCATTAATATTCTACAATTTATCTACTCTTTGATGGACTTTTACTTTATTTCCAGTTTTTAAATGTTAAAAATGAAACTGCTATGAAACAATCTTTCACATGTCTTTTGGTATACAAATAAACTCATTTCTCTTCAGGGTATATATAGGAGTGAAATTGCTGGGTGCATATTTATTTTTAATAGGAAAAATTACAGAGTGATCCCACATATTGATCAATAGAGAAAACTTTATGCAAATTATAATACTTACTTTCCAAAAATTTTAATAATATAAATTAAAATGTAGTAATACATGCTATGTAGCAACAGGTTAAAGTTTTAAATTAAGTCAGCAGAAAACAAAATGCTATCTATACTATAACACTTCACACTTAATACCATGGGAAAAAGCAGCAAAAATATCACAAGACTACAAATGAAAAATTTTTATCATAGTCAATGAAACATGGCAAAATGACAAAGCAATATAAGGGGTAAACATAGCAAAGACTTTTTGAGGAATAAGAAAAGAGTAATACAGATGACAATTAGAAAGAAAACAAAACTAAATGGAGGGGGAGTTATATAATTTGTGATAGTTAAACTTCAAGGCTGAACTTTGACAAACAGATTAATAAATTTGTACAATTAGTTCATTATCTTTGATATAAGAAAAATATTAGAAATTGTATGGAAACAGCAGAAATTTAAATTAATTTTTTAGAAGTGGCTCAACTCAGAACAGGTAATAAATACTAAAAATGTAATTTCTAGTTGTTCTATGTGATATTTATGTTATCTACATAGTAAACTATATAGTTCATAGTTTAACAAAGTGGTCCCTCTTAGGAATGGGAGGTGTTACACAATGACTTCTGATATAGGTAAAACCCTATGCTCTGAGATCCAGGGTATGCTCCAGGTCACAAACCTAAGATCTAAAATTTGTTCCAGTTAACATCTCAGTCTCTGAGAATGTATGGTACATCAAAAAAGTTGTTCATGTTAAGAAAAAATAGCAATGACATTTACATTTCATTTGACTTTGACATTTGAATTTCAATGACTTTAATATACTTTAATCTCTGCCTCAACTTTATAAATGTACAAAGGTTTGTAAGATTATTAATAAAAGTAAATGAAAACCAAACATATGTAGATAATGACACACTGTAATAGAATTTTTGGGGAAAGTCAGCTGGATCTCCTGTTCCAACTGAGATTGGATATGTCCTGTTCATGGATTAGAAGAATTAGCATCATTAAAATGTCCATACTACCCAAAGCAATCTATAGATTCGATGCAATTCTTATTAAAATGCCAATGGTATATTTCACAGATGTAAAACAAATATTCCAGAAATTTATATGGAACAAAAAAGACCCCAAATGGTCTTAGCAACCTTGAGAAAGAAGGACAAAGTTGAAGGGATCACAACAACTAATATCAAACTATAATACAAGACCACCATAGTCAAAACAGCCTGGTATTGGCATAAGAACAGACACATAGACCAATGGAACAGAATAGAGAGCAATAAATCCATGTCTCTATGAAAAATTAGTATTTAACAAAGGGGGCATAAGCACACAATGGAATAAAAATAGCCTCTTCAAAAAATGGTGTTGGGAGAACTGGACTGGCCCATGCAAAACAATGAAACTAGACCACAAACCTACACCATACACCAGAATAAACTGAAAATGGATAAAAGACTTAAATATAAGTCATGATCCCATAAAAGTCCTAGAAGGAAACATAGGCAGTAAAATTTCAGATATCCCATATAGCAATGTTTGCCAATATATCTCATCAAGCAACAGAAATAAAGGAAAAAATAAACAAATGGGACTACATCAAATTAAAAAACTCTGTATGGCTAAAGAAATCAGCAACAAAATGAAAAGGGAACCAACCATATGGGAAAATATTGGATAAGGGTTTAGCCTTTAAATTATATAAAGAACTCATATGACTCAACACCAGGAAGAAAAACAATCCAATTAAAAAATGGGCAAAGGACTTGAACAGGCAGTCCTCCATGGAGGACACACAGATGGCCCCTATACATACAAAAAGATGCTCAACATCACTAGCCTTTAGAGAGATGCAGATTAAACTACAATGAGTTATCACCTCACATCTGTCAGAATGGCCATCATCAATAAGTAAACAAAAAACAAGTGCAGGCAATGATATGGAGAAAAGGGAACCCTAGTGCATTGTTGGTGGGAATGCAGACTAATGCAGCCACTGTGGAAAATAGTATGGGATTCCCTCAAAATATTAAAAATGAAACTGCCTTCTAACCCAGTGATTCCACTGCTGGGAATATACCCTAAGAATCCTGAAACACCAATTCAAAAGAACTTATGCACCCAAATGTTCACAGCAGCACTATTTATAATAGCTAAATGCTAGAAACAGCCTAAGTGCCCATCAGTAAACGAGTGGATCAAAAACTGTGGTACATTTACACAATGGAATACTATGCAGCAGAAAGAATGAAGGAACTGCCACCTTTTGCAACAGCATGGATGGAACTGGAGAGCATTATGCTAAGTGAAATAATTCAGACCATGAAAGACAAATACCATATGATCCCATGTATAAAAAGAATCTAATGAACAAAATAAACTAACAAACAAAATAAAACCAGAGGCATAGAAACATAAAACAGACTGACAGTGGCCAGAGTAGAAGGAAGAAGAGGATAATGGTGGAAAGAAGGGGAGAGATTAGTCAAAGAACATGTATGAATGACCCATGGATGGGGACAAAGAGCGATTCACTGTGGGAGCAGGGCTTGGGCTGGGCAGAGGAGACCAAAGGGGGAAAAATTGGGACAACTGTAATAGAATAATAATAGAAAAGTTTAAAAAGGCATGAAAGCCCATAATAGTGTGCATATAAAATAGAGATGTTTCATAACTTAAAGGCTCACACTGCATTGCGACATGCACATCTCGGTGATCTTTTCTATTGCTATGTACCAGAGACTGTGTCTGCTAGAGGAGAGCAGGGCCTACAGAGCCACATGGACTATCCAGGACCCCTCCCTGCTCTGCATGCCCATTGAGAGCTAGTGTTCTTGATACTGAGCAAGAGCTCAGATTCACGTGAGTGTGATATGACAATATTTCCTTTGATTTATCTCCAGAAAATGAACAATTAATTTAACTATTAACTTTCATAAAATATGGGATGAAAACAACCTCATCCTGAAATGTTAAAAAATCAAAAAAGTAATCCGAAACACAAAATTGTAGCCAAATTTCTGACATCATATCTTCTTTAATGATTATCTATCTATCATCATCATCTATAGTAAAGTTATGAAGACAGTTTTGGCCTACATCCACAAACAGAAACCTAAAATATTAATTAATAAGTCAGAAAATGTATGCAAATATTGATTATAAGTAATTTAAGCCTTTTTTCTTGTTATCTTTTCATCTCAAGATGATTAACTAGGACAGAATGATTGATGAAAATGGAAAGTTTGAAAGGGCTGGCAGATATGTACAAGAGTAAAGTTGCCAGTGCCACTGTTTTCACCCCTCTTAGGGGAGTGTTTTTGCTGACTTGCAAACACACCATTCATTGAATCAATGAACATGTGTTAAGCAGCATCCTCTATGCACCAGCTACTGTGCTTGATCCTGGGGCAAAAATAATAATAATAATAATAATAACACACATTACTTTAATTAAGGAGAAAATAAAATTACTATTACAATAGTAAAGGGGGGTAAGTAAATCATAGTATAATATGGTACAGCAAAAGTTTGAGCAAAAATACCAAGAAATAATAGATATACACAAGAAGGATCAAATGAAGACATGGGGTGGGTGAATGGGAAGATATGAGCAGTGTAACACAATCAGGAATATCTACTTGACCATTTCTAGTTCAAAAGCAACACACAGAAATAATCTGTCAAAAGGCTGTAGATAGCAGTAACAAAAGGCAATGAAGGTAACTGCTCTGGCTCACTGCCAAGGAGATCTTTAGCATCACTTATCTGAAGAAGAAATAAATAGAATTGAACAAACTTGTCAGCTTGTTATCAAATATAAAATCATATTAATACTCAGTCAAAATATTCTACAAAATCAAAATACAAAGTTTAACAGACTGCAGCATTCTGTTTTTTCTCATCTTCCTTAATGAACATACCACATGGAGCTTTTTGAATGAGAATTGTTGGCAGGGGAGAAACTCTAACCTTGGCACAAGAGGAAGCCTGATGTTTTTAGAAAACACATAGATATGTTTAAGAATAAAGAAGATAAAACACAATCTGGTCAAATAGACATAACCATAGTTGACTAACACTGAAAATTCAGACTGTGCTCTCTCCCATTTTCTCCCTTCATTTCACTCTGTAATCATTCTCTTCTGTGGACCACTAATTTTGTTTGCATAAATGTATAAAGCATATAACAAGACAGGTGCTTCCAGTCTTCAAACCAGCAACATTCCTATATGTAAAATAACAAGTTTCCGGATGTTCTCTCATTAACCACAATCTGTGTTTCCTGGATGTCTGTATTCAGTTACGAATAGCTTCAGATGAAAGTCCTAACTCTGTCTTTACTACGAAAACCCCCAGTTGTTTTCTCCAACTCTGAGAAACTGGTAAATTCAATAAAAATGTCATGATGTTTAACTAAAGTTGATTATTTGAAAGACTCTCTGGTTGACTCACTGAATTTATAAGAAATTTAAAAGTATATTCTGCACTATTAGATTAGCCAATAATTTAGATTTTCTCTCTTCAGTGAAAGTTGTTAACTCATCAAAATAGACGGAATTTGTGAAAAATAAACAAATGTATTGAAATCCACATGTCAGGCATAGTATTACGTTCAATACACATATTGGTGTATTTAACCCTAAAAAATAGCTTATACATAAGTATTATTTTCCTTTTCACAGATCCAAAGACTGAAAATCAGAAAAGGAAACTTTTACATTGTATAGCTATTCAAAGTGATAGAGCTAATTGATATTGAAACTTAGGCCCAAATCATCTCTCTTGATGACCAACAGGTATTTTCCAGAAGCTTCCTGTTAGTAACACAGAGATCCAATAAAATAATGTATACATGCAAACATGTGTGGATGCTGGGAAAAGTCAAGTGATAGATGATAGAAGATAAAGATAGATGATAGATAGATAGATGATAGATAGATGATGATGAAGGAAGGGAAGGGAAGGGAAGGGAAGGGAAGGGAAGGGAAGGGAGATGATAGATGATGAGACAGTGTTAAGGCTAAAGCTGTTAGGGTATCATCCTTTCTACATAATCATGTCTACATAATTACCTTATTTTTATGCTTACTGAATATATCTTTAAAATACATTTTAAATTCTACCTCACATAAAATAATTGCAGAAAAGGGCTTTAATGTGTTTTGATTATAATGGTGACGGTAAGACATTTTCAAAGGAAAGTACAAGGAATAGTACCTGCTAGCAAGTAATTATAAAGAATCTCAGGTACTTAAATGAAACTGCTATTTAAAGCTTTTGAAGCTTAGTTTCTATATGTAACTTTTCTTATAGCATATAATGCTCATAAATCTTGAGGAGCTATGGTATTTCATAATTAAATATCAAAATTCTCATGAATTCACAAACAAGTAGCTTGAAAGAAATGAAAAGTAAAGTAATTATCTCAAAAACAATAACCAGAATGTGATGTTTTAAAACTGTAGAAAAACATAAATAATCAATTTTATTTTCTAGTCACCCAAATCACCTCAAGATAAATGGTGTTGTATAACTAAGCAGAAGAAAGTTTACTTTGTCAGATCCATGGGGAGCAGTAAATCTTTAAAATTTATTGAATTTGTGTTAATTAAGTATCCATGAATAAAATTGGTTTTATTAAAAATTGTTGTAGGGCTTTTAAAAAGAAAAGAACATTATTCAGGTGAATTTAGGAAATTTTTAGTCAAGTTTCAAAGAAAAAGTAAAGGGCACTTATTTTTACACCCTTAACAAAATAAGCACAAAAGGCAATAAAGATATATCAACATCCAGCAGAACCGACAAGCAGAAATGGCCAAATTGCAGCATACACTAGTGTTATGTGGCAAGAAAGAGGTTTAAAATACAGCCTGTCCCCACCAACAAGCATAAGTTAACTATCAGGATAACTGGAATGAGGAAAAGGCAATTCTCAATTTTCTAGCATTCGGGTCAGGTGCAGAATTGCTCTAAGTCATTTGCCCCTTCTAAACCTCCCTTTCCTCTTCAATAAAGAATCAAAATAAGATGCAACATTGCAAGGTTTTTGCCAGTATCACATGAAATAAGGAACATGAAAATACTTTGAAAACTAAAAAGGTGCTATAAAAATATAGGATATTTTATTACTTTGTAGAGTGAAAATTATTCAGAGCTAATAAGAAGTGTATAGCAGTGTGAAAACGAGAGGCCAGAGGGGTTGAATAATCCACTTAGGAAAATCCACATTTCAAGGAGTTCCAGCCTATTTCACCAGTCAGATTAACTCTAATGCAGTCACTGGCAGCAGGACACAGGGCATGGAGTCCTTGCCTTATGTTCTCTCACTTGTCCTTCAGTGGGCAGGGCCACTTGGGAAAATGAAGAAAGAAGCAGACGGGGAAGCCATTCAGACGCTGTTTTGAGTCTACACAGGCTCTGCTTCATGCTAGAAAATAGAAGTCCAGGATGCTTCATCCCCCAAACCCGAAAATAAAAAGGGCCTGCTGTGGACATGAGAATTGCCCTGAGAGAGGTTTGTATCCAGTATTCGTGTGGGTCTTTTCTTCAAGGCATTATCTTAATAGGCAAGTCCCTCTCTTAGCTACACAAGCACCGGTACAATAAGCTTGATTATAATATGCCGGAGTGACATTTTGCCCTTAGCAGAAGATGCCATGCTTTGAGAAGTCTACAATATCTCACCTACCTCAAAGCAATCCTTGACTTAAGTTCCATACTGATTAGCATTATTGTTTTTGCCTCGAGGTCCACACCCAAATGAATGATTATATTCAATCTGAACATAACAAAGATAAGGGACAAACATCAAAGAAATAAAGGGAGGGGGCAATGCAATTTAGAAAAGCCCACACGCGTACATTTTATATCCCTCCTATGGGTCAGGCACTGTGGTAGTTATTTGACTATCATTTCTCTTTTAATTTTTATAATATTCCTATGACAGTGTATGTATACACACACACACACACACACACACACACACACACACACACTATACATATATAGTTTACTTATTTCAAAGCTCCCAGATGAGAAAAAGTAAGTTCAGAAAGGTGGAATGCTCAGGTAATGTTGCTGGAGTCAGGAATCCAATCACATCCATGCTGCACATTCCTGTCGCTGTAACACTGCTTCTCAGACTTTGCAAAGTTCTTGCATTCATTTGCATTTTTGTTGTTTTGATTGTGTTGTCAGCAGGGGGAAATTCACAGAGAAACTCATCTGTAAAACAAACATGTAAGAGTTAATTTGATTGAGAGAGAAGTCATAAAGCTTGGGCCTTCATATGTAACCCCACTCCTATGACATGTTTTTCAAAAGTATGTCTCTTTCTAGAACTTCAGGAAATGAGTCAACTCACCAAGCTAACTTGTGTCATTTCTCTGGAAATCATTCTTGGTGAATGCAGATGGAAGTGAAAGGGAAGACATGAATAGAATGAAACTCACAAAAGAGAGATGGGAGCCACAAAAAGGAGACAAGAATGGGGTCATGAATTTAATTTGCCTTTTTCTCAATTCAGCTTATAATCAGTCTGGCTTAAAGAAACTCAATGTCATTTATGCTAATGATTGAAATGCAAATTTATTTTTACCAACATTTTCTCAAATTATGAATCATATATTTTTCTAGTCACACCTGACATTAAAGAAATGCTTGACTTATAGTTGCTTCATTTGTCCCTAAAAAGAAAGATGAATAAATGCATTTGAAAGGAACCACTAATGAGTAAAACAGCATTTTACTTAATGAGAATTTAATTTAAAAAACTAAATTTTCCTCACAAGATCCTAAGTGATTTTTTTTTAGCCCCTCCAGGCTAAAGAGCAGTATTAAATATTTTAGTCCATTAGATTTCAAAGTGACTAAAAAGTTGGATTCCTGAGTTCCTATTAAATCTCACTCACAATGGAAAATTAATAGTTCATAAATAAAACTTCTGTTGAAAGAAAATCACATCAAACGTTCCCCCAATACAAGCATATTTGAAAACAGAACTTGTTTTGACTTCTGCCCTCTGGCCCGGGTGAGCACTGCCTGATAAAGGAACAAAGCAGCTTCTATGGACCAGAGTAACTTGCTTTAGCTTTTCATTCACCATCTACTTTTTTATCTAGGCCAGGGCAAAGTCTCACAAATCATTCTTGGTTTTGATTTACATACAAACACACAGCCTGAGCAAGGGTGACATAAAAGTCTGAAAATTGGGTGAGAAAAATCTTTTAAAAAATTGACAAATAATCAGTAAACAATAGCTTCAAAGGAAATACCTTTTGTGAAATGTGGACTAAGTCAAGTTTCTCTTTCTGCAACTAGAGTCAGATCATTCACCGTAAGAACATTGTAATAATGTAGGAAAGCAGATTTAACACTGGTGCCCCTAGAACAGGTTGAGAGAAAGCATATGTCTTCATCAAACTCATAATTCAGATTCAGCAAAGTAGTGCCCAATATTCAAACAGCGTGAGCTCAATGAAAATGCTAATCTCTAATGTGCTAATGCATTGTAATTAGAATTCCTGTTTTCTGTCTCAGTGAGTGGTTCTTGGAGTTTAATGTATATAAGTCCAAAAAAATAGTGCTAATGTAAGCCCCCATTCCAAAGCTTCTGCTTCAATGGGACTGGGATAGGGCTTCAAAACTCTATTTGCCCATGTGACTTTAAAGCAACTTGTCTAGTGACCATGAAGTCACACAGACCTATAAAAAATTTTTTCCTGAATATATGCTTTAGTAGAAAAATTGAAAAATACAGGAGAAAGAAATCTGAGAAGAAAACATAATCACTCATATTTCCAGTACTTGGCATAGCTACAGTTAAATCAGTACAATTACAATGGCCAGAAGACCTGAATAGACATTTATCCAAAGAGGACATACAGAGGGCTGACAGACATATAGAAAAATGTTCAACATCACTAATCATCAGAGAAATGCAAATTAAAACCACAATAAGAGATCACCTCACACCAGTCAGAATGCCTATCATCAACAAATCAACAAGTGTTGGTGAGGATGTGAAGAAAAGCGAAACCTCATACAGTACACTGTTGCTAGGAATGCAGACTGGTGCACCCACTGGGAAAACAGTACAGAGAGTCCTCAAAAAAGTAGAATTACTTTATGATCCAGATATTTCATTTCTGAGTATTTATCCAAAGAAATCCAAAACACTAATTCAAAAAGACATATGCATCCTTATGTTTTTGCAGCATTATTTACAAGAGCTGAGACATGGAAGCAACCTGTGTTCAACAACAGACAAGTGAATCAAGAAAATGTGATATATATACAATGCACTATTACTAAACCATAAAAAGAGCCCTGGCTTGTGTGGCTCAATGGATTGAGCACTGGCCTGAGAATCAAAGGGTTGCTGGTTCAATTCCCAGTCCAAGGCACATGCCTGGGTTACAGGCCAGGTCCCCACTAGGGGGCTAGTAAGAGGCAACTAAACATTGATGTTTCTTTCCTCTTTCCCCTTCCCTTTTTCTCTCTAAAAATAAATAAATAAGATCTTTTAAGAAGAGTAAAATCCTACCATTTGTAACAACATGGATGGACCTAGAGGGTATTATGCTAAGTGAAATAAGTCAGACCCAGAAAGACAAATACCATATGATTTCAGTTCTATGTGAACTCTAAAAAACAAACAAACAAAGCAACATAGAAATAATCTCATAGATACAAAAAACAAATTGATAGTTACCAGATGAGAGGCGATTTGGGTGAAACTGGTGAGGGGATTAAGAAGTACAAATTCATAGTTACAAAATAGTCACCAGATGTAAAGTACACCACAGAGAATATAGTCAATAATAGTATAGTGACTATGTATGGTGCCTGTAGATACTGGACTTACCAGGTGGATCACTTCCTAAGTTAAAGAAATGTCTAACCACTATGTTTTACAGCTGAAACTAATATAATATTGAATGTCAACTGTAATTGAAAACTTAAAAAAGTATTTTTTAAAAATCAGTATAATGAATTCTAGGTATAGGTGTGTGTAAAATTATCCATAGTTTTCTTCATGCTGTATATGTCATCTGTAATATTGCACATATAATTTAATATTACATCACCAGAGTTTACCTAAGGTTGTTAAAAACTGTGTATAAAATTCTGTGCTGAATATTATTTTTTCTCAAGATTTGAAGGCAGTGTTCCATGGTCTCTTAACACAGTGTTTCTAATGAAAAGTCTAATGGTAAATTTCTGGTTGCTTCATAGATGACTTTTTTTTAATCTCTCAGAATTTAGTGGACTTTATCTTCGTGTTTGAGATTCTTAAATTTTATTAGCCTGTGTTCTATAAATAAAATTAACCTACAAAATTAAATGGGTTGCACAAATGGAATTTTGCTAAACAATTTTATGTATTTTCATGTGTTCATTTAGCAATAGATCTTAGAGATTTTTCCCATGTTAGTAAGTTTAGATTTCACTTTTTCTAATAACTAAATATCATTGAAATTTATGGATATCCTGCAACCTGTTTAACCCCTCCCAAATTAATATACAGTTAAATATTCCCAATTTTACCCTTAAAATTAATGCTGCAATAAACTTCCTTGGGTATATATTGAGAACATGTTCAAATATCTGTAGCATAAATTTTGGATTCCTAAGCATAAATTTTGTTGCTGAAAGGATATGTATATTAACATTTTATCTTATTAGGCTGCTGTTGCAAACCTGGAAATCAGACACTAAGATTATGTTTATGAAATTCATTGGGGGATACTCTAGAGATTAACACTTAAGAGTGAGTGACAGAAGAAGATAAATTGCAATATTATTGCAAAATAGACTTCAGTGAAACCCTTTCAACCCTGGAGCTGAAATACCCTTTAAAGATGCTCCCCGCTAGGGGAAGAGAGCTGAGCCTCATAGCCTAATATTAACCAGTCATTGGATGGGCAGGGAAAGACCATAGTCTTGGCAATGCAGATCCCCCAGAGAAGCATCAGGCTGTACTGTGTCAGCTGCCAAATCTCAGCAGCTGAGATTATGACTGTTTCAGTACTTGGGGCTGTAGGGATCTGGCCAGTGAACCAAAGCATCGACTACTGTGCACACTTTTGTGCTGATTATACCCACCTATCTTATATAAATTCTGGTAGCAACTTCTCTTTTGTTCAGGAAAATTTATGAGATAAAGATGAATGGAATGCATTACAGTTTCTCAAGTCACAAATGATTGTCATTATCTCTCTCTTCTACTTTCTTCTAGATACCCCTCACCTTTCATTAGCACCTCCATTAAGCAAGATAACTTATGGTAGAGAGACCCAGAACCTTCATCCATGAGACATCAAAGAACACTAGTCCTCAAATAAAAACATCCCTTCTTTAAACTTCTAAGTAAGACCCCTAAAATTTAAGAACCAAAAATTGTGGAGATGGCAAACACTTATTTCCTGAGTGTGTCACTCCTTTATCTATCCCTTCATTTCTGACTCATGTATTCTTCCTGTTAGAGATAAGAGCACCATAAGCTGGTCATTGGTTTTGAGTGTACACAGCATTATAGAAAACGACACCCATGTTCTCAGGGGATCATCTGAAAACTGGTAGTACAGCTGCATCTTCACCAGAACTCTATAGATCAGCTTCTGAACGCTACAATACGTATTAAGTGAGTGGATCCCACATTCATGTATACACTTCTACACCTCCTTTGCTCTGAAAAAGGATCATAGGTTCATGTGCCAAACATCGTGGTATAAATCCTCAAAAAGTATTTCTGGCTATAGCCCTACAAATAGGAATGGCAAACCCACAATCAAATATATATATAAAATCTAGATAAGATAAATTTCTGCCCATTTGAGGACAAAAGGCGTCCAATGATATTAACATGACACCAGGTAGCCATTTGACTGTCTAGAGGAATGGTGCTATTTAGAGGCTCAAAGTTGGTATTATGTTGGAAATTTAGACCAAGGCTTGATCAAACATGGTGAGTGGGACCTCATATTTTGTGGCACATAGATAGCCTTTATCCCTGCCTTCACGGCAATTTCATTCATTTCTACATTGTATCCACACTGGAGTAGCCAATACAGATGTTTTCTAATGTTAATTGACTGAATTATTTTGTCTACCTACATTTTTAGAGCTCCTTTTTTGGTGAATATTTGTTGATGAATATTAGCATATATACATATATCTTCGTACCTCATGCCCTCTTCACTTGGTCAGTCCTCAGGGCTCTTCCCCAGACCTTTTCACCTCAATCTTATGATCTTTTTAATTCTCTATTCCACTGACCAACCAGCCAACTCATTTACCATTTTCTCTGTCATTTCACATGGCTACTTTTCTTTTCATACCAGTGGTTAAAACTAGGTACCCTCTGCTGAACAATTGTTGAATCTGGTCATTCACTAATGGGGTCTCGGAAAAGGCAACTGATGCACTCCCCACCAAGGACCTCACGTCCAGGGCCTACTACCATGGGAAGCCCAACAGGCAATTCCACTGTAGGTTCCATGGTGGGATTCCACATCTCTTGATGGGTCTGCAGGTGAGTTGGAGGGCACATTCAGAGCTCTCAGCATTCAAAAATAAAAATAAAAAAAAGACTAAGAGTTATATGCACTCCTTTGTCTCCTGAGGTAACCAGAAGCTCTATTTCAAAGTCATGTTTCAATGGGGAGACAGGGGGAAATTGTACTTCTTGGACCTTTAAGAAACCAGTAAACAGGTAACTATGATTCCCACAACTCCTAACACCAGGATGAAGGGAAAACCCATAAGGCTTCCAGAGTTGGATCTGAGTTCACTACCATCAGAACACCTACCCAGGTCTGACTGACAAATCACTTCAGGCCCCTACAAGCTCCCATGTTATGACCCCCACTACTCAATATATTATCAGTATAGATGTATTGGGTTTGTGCATTCCTGCACTTATTTGCCCATAGCCCTGACATGAATTGATACAATTAAGACCATCTCACTAGAGCATGTGAGAAACTGTGAACTTATCCCACTACTGGTACCTAGTGCCATTGCACCCTCAAAACGAACCACCCTTAGACACACAAAGCACGAAATACTGTTAATGTCATGGAAGCTATTTTTCAGGTTGGAGGAACTGGGTAGCAGCAAATGATATCACAAAGAGCCTTTTCATCATCTGTCTCCACCCCAACTATCAGGATCAATTTGCATTTATGTGAAACAGCTTACAATCACTTCTTAAAGGCTACCTAAATCCCCTGGTTATCTGTCATTGATAAATAGGCAATAACCTGGAAAAAGTCCCACTTCCAGAGAGAATATTAGCCTTCCACTATACTTATGACATTCCCTGGTTGGCCTAGTCGAAGGCATTACCTACTAAGGACTGGATGTCCCCTTGACCCACATGTGACAATGTGACTGGGCCATTAATACAGATAAGGTACAAGGACCTAGTCCCAAGTGAAATTCCTAGGAATAATCTGGGAAGGGGTACAATGCCTTTTTCTAAAGAAGACAATTATCAAGCATTGGGCTTTCCCTGCCCCCACAAATAAAAATATGAAGAGCCCCTAGCAGACCATCTAATTTGCTACCCTTGCCAAGGTTCCATCAATTATCATTTTCCATTTGAGTTATAGTTTTCAGTAATCTCTCAGTTTTCCAGTTGGATCTTACAGCAGAACACTGCCATGGGTTAGATGAAGGTTCCCCTGAGCTTTGGGAATTGCATATTCTCAGAATCTGCTTAAAAAAACACATCTTTCATAGACCATTCTTGGCTTATTATTGTACCTTGGGGTATACTAAGTGCATGACCCATGTCTATGAGGCAACCTTCCTTGCTACGAGAAATCCCAAACATGTTGTAGGTCCAAACAGAGTCCTCATGCCATTGGTAGGGCAACTAAGGAATTCTGTCTAGTAAAATGAAACTGGTACATACAGAAGTGGGTGAAATCAGGCTGGGCTGGAGTCTCAAAACACCATGAAAAGTGTGAAGTCTCAGGAATGTTCTTCTGCTCCCAAGGCATGCTGCTCAAAGAGCTCCTCCCTCGCTGGCCCAGTAGAAACTTTCTGGACCACATATTGGCCTGGCTTACTAATGTCTCTTTATGGTTAACTTCTACTAGAATGGAAAAAGAATACAAGTGTCATCCAACTTCAGCAAGACCCTCCCCTTACTGACAACAGTAAAGGATGTTCACCACAATGGTCAGAGCTTCATGAGATCTGAATGGCTACCCAGGCCATTCCAATAAGTGAGATGTGCTATATTTCACTGACTCTCTGGGCTATGGCTAATGGCCTGGCTATTTGGTCAAGCCATTGACAAGTCTCAGACTGCTGTATAATAAACAAGGCCCCACTCCCCTGTGAAGATAAGACATTCAGATAAAAATTAGCTCTACCCCTAAGTAGTTTTTGTTGTTGTTGCTTTTGTTGTTGTTGTTGTTTTCACCTGTGTATCTCTTCACCAGAGAAGCTCTGTCAAAGTTCAACATAACCAATGTGCAGATCATGTTTGGGGGATAAACAAAGACTTTAACCCAGAACAAGTAGAGGTGTGACCTATTGCCTCTTAGATCCATGAGAGTTCATGGAAATTTAGACACCATCCCAGGCTGGCCTGCATATATGGACAGTCACTGTGGTCTGAATATGTCAAAACAGCATAAAAAGCTGTCCCCCCTGTGGCCAAAGCTAAAAAACTGGCCAGGGACAAATCTCTTGAGTCAATGGGCCAGGGAATTCCTGACAAATAGATCACATTGGGCTTTCTAACATCCAGGACATTCCACTAGATTTTAACTAGAGTTGACAGTTTCTCCTGGTTTGGCCTTGCCATCTTGTACATTCCAATGCCTTGGACCACACTATTAAGGTCACACAAGACTGTATTTGTTTCTTGTTTAGGGTTTCTGAGCACACTGTATCTGATAATGGCCCCAGATTGTAATGCAAGTTACACATCAGTGGGCCCAATGACAGGGCACACAATCAATTCTTCGTGTTCATTATCACCCCCAAGTTGCAGAGGTGATTGTGCATTTTAATAGACAATTAAAAGAGAGGCTTAAGTGGCTGATGGGAGGGGTAAAGATAATTCCAGCCTGGGCTACAAATCTCAGGCAATCAGTCTGTGGTCTCAATGCACAAATTCCCTAAAAGGATACTTCTCCTTTGTGCTATATGATTTAACGGGCTGTCTGACCTCTTGTTTCAATTGTACCTCCTTCTTTTATAATTATTGACAGCTTGGTCTCTGTAGGAGAGCCTGCAAGAGCCTTCCATCCCCTTCCACCCCCACCTGAAGAGCCAAATCAATGGGATATTACAATGGCTATTAAACAATGAGGAGTGTGAGACAGTAACCTCCTACTCCATTTATCACCCAGGTACAGAGGATGAATTTTTGCCATCAAGGACTTCAAAAATAATCACCATCAATTTGAGGTCTCTATTTCCACACATTTTTCTTAAGGTGTCCCTGACACTTTACTCCATGTAGCTCCATGGGATCAATGTCAGTATATAGACTAGAAACATTTATTGAACCACAAAAAGATCCAAGCCAGAATATTTGGGGATATCACCCCTGAAGATGGATTGAGAGTGCTTTCCTTGCTCATGGTACAGGAAAGACTGTCCACACTGTGGTCAATGGGGAGAAGTCTCCTTGACTATAGGGAAGCCTGCAAGAGCCCTCCATCCTCTTTGACTCCCACCTGAAGACTCAAATCAATGGGATATTACAATAGCTATTCAACAATAGCTGTGAGCACCTTCAAACCTAAGAGTCTATGTACAGAAGAGTGAGAGGAAGGGAATATATTCTCTGTTCTCTCTTTTTTACAGAATAGTTTGTGTGACTTCTGCCTTGCTGAATTTGTTAATAAATCTGCTGCAGACAGTTGTCACTGCCCTGAATTTGATAAGCTCATTGATATGTCACCCACTGCCCAAGCCCACAAATAAACATTTGATCGCTGTGCCACTGAACACCAAGAGCAGACATTTCTTGTACCCAAACCTTATGAAACTGCACTGATGCTTTGCCACAACTGGACCTTGACACTGCAGAAGCAAAATGTCCCCCTCAATATCCCTAAATATCAAGTTGTTCCTATCAGAGGTAGGAGCAACTGGAACATCTAGGAGAGGGAGAATATGATTTGCTGTTGAGGCTGCTTAGGTAAAGATAGTGGTTGCCTTGTCCTACACTCACTACAGCACTACAAACTCTTCAATTCCACTCAAGAATTCTGCCCACAACAGGGGACTTTTAGCTGGTTGATTCCCATAGTAGATATCAATTCTACCCTCTCAATACTTTGTGTACCCTCTTAGGATATTATTTTGTTTGCAAAAACTGGACCATCACCTGTCTTCCCCCTATCAATGTAACATGTACAAATAAGGCATTAATAAGAGACATCCAAATATTCAAAACCAGCCCTCCATAGGCCGAGTTCGGTGGGATCTCCAAAACCAGGCAGATCCCAGTTATTTGAGGGATTAGCAGGAGACATTACCAACTCTTTCATTATAAGTGTGCTCCATATGGTTATTCCCATTGTCAGGGTCCTTCAACTAAAACATGTTTTACAGCCTTTGTTGGTATGACTCAGTTGGCTAGAGAATCGTCCTGTAAACTGGAAGGTCACACGTTCTATTCTTAGTCAGGGCATGTACCTAGGTTGTGTGTTCAGTCCTGCATCAATGTTTCACCTCCCCTTTCCCTCTCTCTAAAATCAGTAAGCATGACCTTGGGTGAAGATTAAAAAAAAGTTTCGCAAAACTCCCTAACCCTTACTGAAGGCACAAAAGGCCAGGTTCAATCATGTGTCCCAAGTACTATTAGATAAACACATGGCCCCAACTTCCTGTTGGCCATCCAAGGACAGGTGGGTCTGTATGATTTACAACACATCATTTTTCACCTGTTTCAATAAAACTGGCAAAGTAGAACAGTTGATTATGAGCCTTAAGAAGAGAACCTCCTGACTATCAAGGGCTGTAGGACATCTCTTCCCAACTCGGGAATGTCTGGGGTTCACGGCTGAGTGCACTCCTCCAGGGAGGCCTGATCATCCTGTTTCAAGTGATTTTGATTGTGGTCCTTGTCCACTGTTGCCTCAGAATAATTAACCAGTTATTGTCACAGCTGCTTAGAGTCCACCTCTTTTGACTTCATAATGA
Source organism: Tonatia bakeri (assembly GCA_004024845.1). NCBI lineage: Eukaryota > Metazoa > Chordata > Mammalia > Chiroptera > Phyllostomidae > Tonatia > Tonatia bakeri. The sequence continues at coordinate 95,185 of PVIA01005353.1, forward strand.
TCTGTTTTTCTTGCTCTGGCCCCAAAAGATCAAGGGTGGAGTTGAAGAGTCTGGTCCAAAGCCAAGATTCTATGCGTGTTTTTTAAGCTCTATTTACAAGTTTTTTGTTTTGTTTTATTTTGTTTTTAAATCAACAGCCCTACAAAATATGCATAAATTAAGGGGAAAATCTATTGTAACAGTTGATATTTATAAGCTCCAAACCTATTTCATATAAGGGTAGAGGGGAACATTTGCCATGTCATTACTTCTTCAACTAGGTTATTATAAAGCAAACTCATAAACACTGAAGTTCCAAGAAAACTTTTACACTATAACTCTGACTTGAGGCTGGTTGACCTTGTCAACTATCCATCTTTATCTCTATGGCTGCCTGTTCTATTTGATATACTGAAAGCTTTTCCTCTACCTATATGTTAGGAGTTGTTCCTGACTTCAAAGGGCTCTGGTGAAGTCTACTTCTTACATGAAAGCATGAGAAACTCCAGGGATCTAGTTCCTGATGAAACTGATAAAAATTGTTTTTAAAACTGACTTTTTTGATATCTTCTAAAATAGAACAAAATATAGCCAATGGGAAAAAAATATTCAAGAAAATCTACTAAAACTTGGTAAGAATTGTGAGAGTTTGTGGTAGTTGAACTGAGACCTGTAACCTCATTTCCCACCCTCAGTTTAGTAATACAGAAATTCCCCTCTAGGTTGGTGCAGCCAAGAGGTCTATGACCCTACATACTGGAAATTGAAACTTTTATTACTATATAGTATCCTCTTTGTCCTATTTAATGTTTTAGTCCTGTTCTATTTTTATCTGATTTTATTATTTCTCATATCTTATTTGTCACCATTTTTCTAGTATGTCTTTTCCATCATTCACTTCAAATTTAAAAAAAAATTCTCTTAGATGTATTCTATTAAAAAGCATGTGTCATCAAGGTAGAATAATTTTTAAGAGTTTATCCAGAAGCCCTCACCAGTGTGGCTCAGTTGGTTGGGCATTGTCCCACAAAGCAAAAAAAAATGTTGCTGGTCTGATTCCAGTCAGAGCACATGCCTGGGTTGTGGGTTCCATCCCTGCTCAGGGCACATATAAGAGGCAACCGATTTGATGCAATGATATTTGTCTTGCACTTCAATGTTTCTCTCCCTCACTTTCTCCTACTCTTCCTCTCTCTCTAAAAATAAACAAATAAAAAGTATTTTTTAAAAAGTCTAGCCAGGACAATGGATCCTGCCTAGATCTATATTCTATGTTCTAGTTGCTCCAAAAGTCTAATCTCTCTTGCTAAAATCTAAAATTTCTTAAAATATTCTGGCCTGCTAATGGTACCCTGTCTTCTATCCTGCCACATGATAGGCTTATTTTAGGATAGAAAGACAGGTAGATAAAAATATATTCATCCTAGATATAGCTACGTAAAGACACAGATATTTTCTCTGTTGATTCAACTCATTTGGAATGAGAAAGGAGAAAATGGGTGTGCTTAGTCTGTGCTCTTGATCCACTCTCTTAGGTCTCCTTTGAAAAATTATGACCTTAGGTTCACAGAGAATAAGTGATTTGTCCAAACTTACAGAGCTAATTAATATCAGAAAGAAAACTAAGGAACTGGGCTTTTAATTCCTATCCAAGAGCCCTTTTCACTATAATATGTCTTTAATAATACATTTTAAAAATGTATAACACATAGAGAATTAGATAAAAACATAACGATTTTGAAAAAAGCCCTTCTAAATGACTTTTATAAGTAATGCTTAGAATTGAAATGTAGGAACTGTTACAAATGCTCTCCCCTTATAAAACTGGAAACAGCTCCCTCCTTAATAAAACCAATGCATTAGAAAGTCAATATATAGCCTATTGATGTGCTCATTAGAAGTGGAGACTGAGTTACAGAGATCAATCAGCAACTGCCCAATGCAGGATTTCGGGTGCACATCATTGGTGCAGCTTCAGCACACCAGTCTGCAGGCGTTCTGCCTCTACATCACCCACAACGCTCAGACTTTTATTTCTCCCTGAATTAGCTAAACTTCCCTCAGTGTTTCATACTATTTTTAATCAAATTTTTCTTCTTTTTATCTCTAACCTGTTTATTGACCCTGAGTTTATAGGCAGGACTCAGATATGACTGAAATTGAAAGCCATGGGAGGCTGCAAAGTTGGATCGTTTTTATTGAAGCACTCAGAAGATTAACCACATGACCCTGTAATTTATAAGAGCAGTTTATAAACCAGGGAGTTTCATACAATTGGATAGATTTCACAAATATCCTCCACATCAGAATTCACAAAGGCTGCCTCTTTCTACTAATCATTTTTACTAGTGTAGTTATTGTTAATGGACAAATAAAAGGAAAATTACATTGAGATTAACATGCCAGATTTTAGCTCTAAACTTTTTATGTTCCAGAGAATAAACTCTCAATATAAAAATTGGTTCAGCTTTAAAGTATAAACAGTGTACACAGTGAATAAATAAATAACCTGAGTAATTTTTCCTAAGAAGGATCTAGAATAGAAGTAAAATCCAAATGACCTTGCGAGATTGGAAAACATCCTAGAAAGAAGAATGCATTTAGAAGGGAAAAAGCATTAAGAGATCATTTTAGGAAAAAGAGAAAGTAATAAAATATCTTATAACTAAAATATAATCTAGAAAAAAATTGTGAACCAGTCCTCTTTTCATACACTACTGATGTCCAAAATATAGAGAGAGGAAAAAGAAGATACCTTTTCATGGAGTAACATTATATATGGTCCTTATGGCCCCCTGTCATCTCGCAAAGGTGTGGGACTCATAAATAAAGCCCAAGTCACTTTACACATATGTATAAGGTAAAAAGATCAAACATTGCAAAGTTATTTTTATTCTTTTAAATATTAAAAATTCACTCAAATTTACATTATCTAAGAAAAGGAAAATGAAATTATGAAGTTTTATAGAGCATAAATTAATAACTGTTATTTTTTATACTTGTCAATTATAGGTAATAAATATCCTCCCTATTTGCTAAAGAACTGAGGCCATTTCTAACCTACACGTAACAAAATATTGTAAAACATTGATGGAATCACTTTTTACTCAACCTTCTCCTTCCACCCTTCCCAGAGATACTCACCCTGTAGGGCAGGAATTGCCCTGTTTGTGCATTGTTTAGTGCAAGGACAGAAAACTTATTTATAACAGAGTGGCTACATTCCCAAAGATGGAATGTGTGGAAGCTCACTTCTTCCTATGAGACACTCAGCATGCTTCTAGGTTCTATAAAGGCTAAAGTAGATTTTTATTTTTAATACTGTGAGACTTAAGAGGGAGATGAATAAGAAAGGGTTTTAAAAAGAAAGTGTACCAGTAGGGGATAGGAGTATACCTCTTAGATCTTCATTGCCTTCTTTCCATCTCCCAGGATAATGGGAAAACAATATCAGATATATGTCTTCTGATGAAGGGGAGGAAGATGACTATAGAAACTGGGGTCTGCTTCCACTTGGTGATTTCTAAAGTCTGACAACATATTATGCCTGGGGAGGTAGAAAGAACATAATGCTGCCAGGTGGTTACTGAGCCAAGCACAGAAAGAACAACGCAGAGATTTTAAAGGGTATATTGCTGGCAAGGTCCAAATGGAGACTCAGCCATCTTTTTATCTTTCTATTGAAAGACAGGGGCAAGGCAAAGTTGCCAAAAGGAAACAAGGACAACGCCTAAATCAAGTCCATACCCATCAGAACAAACCAGAAGGAGTAGGAGGACCTTTTCCCCTACCCACTGCCTATCACATGAGCAGAAACTTTCCTTCCTGAGGTCCTATCTACAAGCAAGGATGAAAGTGACGCCTGGAGTATATAAACTCAAAATGAAGAAATGCAGAAGGTCAGAAAGGAGAGACATTGAAATCTGAAGAGCATGTAAAGTAATGATTATATAAAACATGTTACTGATTATAAACCCAAGAGAAACAAGTACTTCATAGTCATTTTAATTTTTATTTAATCTTTACTGTATTTTTTTATTGAGTGCCCTTGTACCCCCATCCCCCCAGAAATCTCCACACTGTTGTCCATGTCCATGAGTCCTCTTTCCTTTCTGTTCATTCCCTACCCCCTCACCTCCTTCCCTCCACTAGCTGTCATCCTGCTTGCCATCTATGAGTCTGTTCCCATTTTCCTTGTTAGTTCAGTTCGTTTGTTAGATTCCCCATATGAATGAAACCATATGTTATTTGTCTTTTTCTGACTGGCTTATTTCACTTAGCATAACATTCTCTAGGTTCATCCATAATGTTATACAGGGTAAACTCTTCTTTTTTATGGCCAAGTAGTATTCCATTGTGTAAATGTGCCATGGTTGTTTTATCCACTTATCTACTGATGGACACTTGGGCTGCTTCTGTATCTTGGCAATTGTAAATAATGCTGCAATGAACATAGGGCTGCTTATGATTTTTCAAATTAATGTTTTGAGTTCCTTCAGATATATTCCCAGAATAGGGATCACTGGGTCAAAAGGCAGTTCCATTTTTAACTTTTTGAGGTATCTCCATGCTGCTTTCCACAGTGCCTGCACCAATCTGCATTCCCACCAAGAGTGCAAAAGCGTTCCTCTTTCTCCACATCCTCGCCAGCACTTGTTTGTTGATTTATTGATGATAGCCATTCTGACTGGTGTGAGATGGCATCTCATTGTGGTTTTAAATTGCATTTCTCTAATGATTAATGATATTAAGCATATGTTCATGTCTATTGGCCATCTGTATGTACTTTTTGGAGAAGCATCTATTCATGCTCTTTGCCCATTTTTTAATTGGGTTGTTTTCTTGGTGCTGAGTTTTCTAAGTTCTTTATAAATTTTGGATATTAACCCATGATCAGATGTACCAGAGAATATGTTCTCCCATTCTGTGGGTTGTCTTTTCATCTTGATGATGTTTTTTTTAGCTGTGCAGAAGCTTTTGAATTTGATGGAGTTGCATTTGTTTATGATATATCTATAAACAAATGCAACATAGGAAGATATATCAGATAAAATATTGCTTTGAGATATGCCCAAGATTTTGCTGCCTGTTTTCTTCCATGATCTTTATGGTTTTGGGCCTACTATTTAAGTTTAATCCACTTTGAATTTATTCTTGTATGTGGTATAAGAAAGTGTTCTAGTTTTTTTTTCTGCATGTATATGTCCAATTTTCCCAACCCACTTATTGAATAAACTATCTTCAGCCCATTGTATGTGCTTGCTTCCTCTTTCAAATATTAAATTAACTATAAAGGTGTGGATTTATTTCTGGGCTCTCCATTCTGTCCAATGATTTATGTGTCTGTTTTTTAGCCAGTACCAGGCTGTTTGGCCTTAGAGTGTACTTTAATATTAGGTTGTATAATTTCTCAATTTTTTTTCTTCTTTCACAGCATTGCTGTTGCTATATGGGGCTTTTGTGGCTCAATATAAATTTTTGAAACATTAGTTCTAGTTCTGTGAAATATGCCCTTGGAATCATGATAGGAATTGTGTTGAATCTAGAGATTGCTTTGGGTAGTATGGACATTTTAAATATGTTAATTCTTCTTATCCATGAACATAGTATGTGCTTCCACTTATTTGTTTCTTCCTCTATTTCTTTCTTCACTGTATTATAATCTTCCAGATACAGGTCTTTTACATCCTTGGTTAGATTTATTACTAGGTATTTTATTCTTTTTAAAGCAGTTGTGAATGGGAATGTTTTCTTAATTCCACTTTATTAGTTTGTTCTTGGCATATAAAAATACAACTGATTTCTGGATATTAATTTTGTATTCTGCTGCTTTGCTGAATTCATTTATTAGTTCTAGTAGTTTCTTGGTGGAATCTTTGGGGTTCTCTATGCCCAGTATCATGCCATCTATAAATAATGACAGTTTTACTTCTTCCTTTCCAATTTGGGTGCCTTTTATTTCTTCTTTTCTGATTGCTGTGGCCAGGACTTCCAGTTCTATGTCGAATAAGAGACATAATAGTAGACACCCTGTCTTGTTCCTGAACCTATGTGGAATGCTTGTATTTTTTGCCCACTCACAATAATATTGGCAGTGCGTTTGTCACGTGAGGGTTTTAGTGTCTACGTTCATTGTTCACCAGAGATATTGGCATAGAATTTTCTTTTGTAAGAGTTTTTTTATCTGGTTTTGGAATTAGGATAATGCTGGCCCCATAAAATGAATTTGAGAGCTTTCCCTCATCTTGAATTTTATGAAATAGTTTGAGAAGCAGAAGTATTAGTTCTTCTCAGAATGTTTGGTAAAATTCCCCTGTGAAGCCATCTGGCCCAAGCTTTAGTTTTTTGGAAGTTTTTGAGTATTGCTTCAATTTCTCTAGGTATAATCTGTCTATTCAGATTCTCTGATTCTTCCTGATTTACAGTTGGAAGACGTTATATTTCTAGGAATTCATCCACTTTGTCCAGGTTGTCCAGCTTGTTAGCATACAGTTGTTCATAATTTTTTCTTACAATTGTTTATATTCTTTTGTTATCAGTTATTTCCCCTCTCATTTTTGATTGTATTTATTTGAGTCCTTTCTCTTTTTTTCTTGATAAGCCTGGTTAAAGGTTTGTCCACCTTATTTAACTTTTCAAAGAACCAGCTCTTGGATTCATCAATCTTTTGAATCATTTTTTTAGACTCTTTCATTTATTTCTGCTCTGATCTTTATTATTTCCTTCCTTCTACTCACTTTGGGCTTTGTTTTTTGTTCTTTTTAAAGTTCCTTTAAGTGTGAATTTAGATTTATATTTGAGCTTTTTCTTACTTTTTGAGATAGGCCTGAAATGCTATGAATTTCCCTCAGGATTGCTTTCTTGGTGTCCCACAGATTTTGGATTGTTGTGTCCTCATTTTCATTTTTTTCAGGGTATCTTTTCATTTCTTTCTTGATCTTGTTGTTGACCTATTCATTGTTTAATGACATGTTATTTAGCTTCCATGTCTTTACATGTTTTTCAGTGTTCTTGTGACTGATTTCTAGTTTCATAGCCTTGTGGCCAGAGAAGCTCCTTGATATGATTTCAGTCTTCTTAAATTCACTGAGACTTGCTTTGTGTCCTAACATGTGGTATATCCTAGAAAACATTCCATGTGCACTTGAAAAGTATATATATTCTGCTGCTTTAGGGTGAAATGTTCTGAAGATATCAATTATATCCATTTGATCCAGTGAGTCAGTTAAGTCCACTATTTCCTTGTTGACTTTCTGTCTGGAAGATATATCCATTGAACTCAATGGGGTGTCAAAATCCCTGACTATGATTGTATTTCTGTTAATCTCTCCCTTTATATCCAAAAAAAATTGTTTCATACATTTAGGTACTCCTGTGTTGGGTGTATAAATGTTTACTAGGGTTATGTCCTCTTGTTGGATTGTTCCCTTTATCATTATGAAGTGTCCTGTGTCTCTTACTATACCCTTGGTTTTATAGTCTATTTTGTCAGATATAAAAGTACTGTTACCCCAGCTTTTATTTCCTTTCCATTTGCATGAAATATCTTTTCCCATCCCTTTACTTTTAGTCTGTGTATATCTTTTGATCTGAGATGAGTTTTTTGGAGGCAGCATATATATGGGTCTTGTTTTCTCATCCATTCAACTACCCACTTTTGGTTGGAGCATTTAAGCCATTTACATTTAGGGTGATTATTGATAGATACAATTTAGTGCCATTTTATTGTTAGACTGTTTTCCTCTGTTTTTGTTCTTCCTCTTCTTCTTCTTAAAGCAAGCCCTTTAACATTTGTTGTATTACTTGTTCGGTGTTAACTCGTTATGCTTTTTCTTGTCTGAGGAGATTATTATTTGTACTTCAATTTTTAAATGATTGTCTTGCTGGGTAAGTAGCCTTGGTTGAAGGTTCTTGCTTTTCATCACTTTGAGTATTTCACACCATTCCCTTCTGGTCTGAAATGTTTCTGTTGAGAAATCAGTTGACAGTCAAATTGGTACTCCTTTGTAGGTAACTACCTGCTTTTCTCTTGCTTTTTAAAGATTCTCTCCTTGTCTTTAAGCCTTGTCAATTTAATTATGATATGTTTCGGTGTAGGCCTCTTTGGGTTCAACTTGTTGGGACTCTCTGAATTTCCTAGACTTGGGTGTCTTTTCCCTTCACCAGATTAGAGAAATTTTTGGTCAATATTTCTTCAAATACATTCTCAATCCCTTGCTCTCCTTCTACTCCTCTGGTAGTCCCATGCAAATGTTGTCATGCTTCATGTTGATCAAAATATTTCTTAAACTCTCCTCATCCTGGCTTGTGTGGCTCAGTGAATTGAGTGACAGCCGGGGAACCAAAGCACTACTGGTTTGATTCCCAATCAGGGCACATGCCTGGGTTAAGCCAGGTCCCCAGCAGGGGGGTGCATGAGAGGCAACCACAGATTGATGCTTCTCTCCCTCTCTTTCTTCATCCCTTCTTCTCTCTCTAAAAATAAATAAATAAAATCTTTTTTTAAAAAAGCTCTCCTCATTTTTTAATTCTTTTTTCTTTTTGCTACTCTGCCTGAGTGTTTTTTTCTACCTTGTTTTGCAAATCATTGATTATATCCTCTGCTTCATCTAACCTACTATTTATTCCTTCCAATGTATTATTTATTTCAGATATTACATTTTTTTACTTCTGACTGGTCCCTTTTTTATGGTTTCTATGTCTTTTTTCATGCTGTTGAGTATCCTTATAATCATTAGTCTAAACTCTCTACCTGGTAAATTGCTTGCCTCTGTTTCATCTAGTTCTTCTTCTGGAGAACTCTCTTGTTCTTTCATTTGGGGTCTGTTTCTTTGTCTTCCCATTTTGGCTGTTTCCATGTGTTTTTTGCCTTAGTAGTTAAACTAATCAGTAAAATAGACTTTAAGCTGTAATCAGCAGTCTGGCTTAAGCACCACAGGATGAGGCAGAACAATTCCTGTGGATGGGGCTATTTCTTCCCCTCAGGCTGAAGCCACCTAGAGGAGCATACTCTGCCTAAGAGAGAAGGCTTCTGCTCTATGAGGAATGACAGTACAGAGATCCTGGCAGCTGTGCCTTCAGGTCACTCCCTAGAGCCACCAACCCCAGCCTCTCCTCAAGTATCTTTAGTACACTCTGCCCTTCCCATGCTGGAGCCCAGGATAAGTGGCTGCAAATGGAATTTTGTATGGTGGCCCATTAAGAGGCTCTCTGCATCTCCAGCCATCTCTCCCTGGCAGACAGAAACCCTGCTGCTTTTCACAGCTAGATGTTATCGGAGTCCCTTTCTGGCTTTGATGCTGTAGGCTAGCGAGCCCAGCTTGGAGTTTAGATCCCACACTTCTCATTGGGAACACTGGCCACTGACGTATCCCTCCAGAACTTCAACTGCTGCCTGTGGGAGACCAGCCAGCCCTCCTGCATCTCCTCCATGCTCCCCACCGGTCTTTCTGTGGTGAAGTAGTTTCTCCTGTCTGTCCATGGTATAAAGCTTCTCTCCAACTAGTGTTTAGTTAGTTATTCAAGATTATTTTCTACAATTTGGTTGTCATTCCAGATTAGTCCTAGGAGGAGTTTAGTGTAGCTTCCACTTACTCCTCCACTATCTTGGATCTCCTCAAGAAACATAAATTTTAATAACTGGATCAATTGTGGCTGTTATTTGGATGGATAAAGATTTAATCATTAATAGAGGAACAATGTGGGATTCCTACCCTCAGTAAATTTGGGGATCCAGAGCCTACCGCCATTTGTGCCATTTTGAAAATTAAGCAAGCTTTATATTTTAATATATCTTCATTGAGAGTCATCAGGCAAACAGGATACACACAGTAGATAAGTACACAGATGACTGAGGTAGAAGTATGCAGCTCACCTAAGTTGGGGTCATCTCAATCCCTACTCAGAAATGAAAGTTGGAAGTTGGGCTAAGATAATTCATAGTCTTCCATGCCACTTTTGAATCTTCTGTTGTTGTTGCTTCTGCTTTGGTGTATTCTGATGTAAGCTGGGTTGGTTGGGTAATTTTGCTACTAGCTCTGTCAAGCCTGTCCTAGAAAGAACAAGAGCTAATGGCTCAGCCTGAGTCACCTGCCCTCCTGTGTGACAGAAAAGAACAGGATACTATATAGTTGAATGGTTCAAACAGAACCATTTATGGTGGTAAGAGGATGCTCCCACAAAGAAAAGATACTAAAAGAATAAACAAACACATGTTTATCACCTAGTAAAAGAACAAGACAACAAGAGCAGAAGAAGACATAAAAGAGAAAATAGTTACACTAAAAAACATAGAGCAGGGTTTCCTACTGAGCTTCTTCACAGCCAAAGCAAGAAGAAAACAAATAATGTTATTATTGTTCACAATAATAAGGGAGTCAGGGACGTTAATCAAGAAAAAAAAACTTAACTGCATAATGTATACAACTTTCTTCATCTGTCTTATATAACAATTCTGAAATTTAAAAAAAGAAAAATAGGTGTTGAGAGAGGACCATGAGTAGGCAATATATAATAAATTATAAGTGTATGATACCTTATTTTGGAAAATTATAGAAAAACAATCTAACATTTTACTACTTAAATTTCTGATAATCCGATACAATATATTTTCAGAAGAATGAAAGTCCTTAGTATGAGTTTTGTTGTAGTGGTTCCCAAAATCTAACTGCATTCCAGAGCCACCAGGACTGCTTATTAAAAACAGGATTTCAATGGTCTAAACTGAAGCCTGATAAGCTATAATACCCCTAGCAATTCTCCATGCTTAAGAATCACTGTTTTATACTATACCATAGTCTCAATTACTGAGTCTCTTAACCAAGTGCCTGACATTCACCCACAGATTCATGCCTTCCCCTTGCCCTGCTCTCCATTGTCTTTCATTAGGGTAAGAGAGAGGGACAGGTTGGCCCTAAAGGCTTTTTCAGTCTCCTGCGTTATCTGCTTCCAGACAGATTTAGTCAATGGGAAGTACTGGTAAGATAGCAGGGGAAGGAATAAAGTCAGGGTATTCTTACCATCACCACCCCTACTTCTACCCTTACAACACCCACTCCTAAAGCTCCATTTAAAATTGCAGCAGCATCTATTCTGTGGCTGCAGTTCCAATAGACAATTCTTCTTCCTCCATGGTTGCAGCTTCAGATAGACACACCCTACGTGAAGGCCCTGACTTCTGGGCTCTGGAAACCCCATCTCCTTTCTTTTTCAGGGCTTAGAAAGGCCCTGAAAGTGGAAGTAGCTTCCAGCTTCTGATGATCTCAGGCTGCCTCACAGGGCCTTGTTTGGCTTATCCATTCTCCCACCAACCATTTCTTTGTATTAAATTCTTTCCATTTAAAAACCTACAGTGGATTTTGAGCAAACCATGTCTTGTGCTGTGTGGCTAATTTAAAGTGGACTGATATACGAGTATTTCAGAGATGAGACACATATGTTATAAAGCTGATATTTTAGATGACGGTTTAATGGGTGGCCAAGAAGCCTATAAATATGACTTGTATTTTTCAGTATTTAGAAGGCCACCATAGTGGTACATTAGAGTGGACATGAATTTCATTATTTCCCAGAAAAATAACAGGCTATTCTCAGAAAATAACTTTTTAACATGGTTATTACAGAAAATTGGGTGACATCTTTAGCTAATTACACTAAAACAATGATAATATATAGACTCCCTCAACAGCTAGAGAATCCTGAACTTAAACCATTTCACCCAATTAGCAAAAATAACTGATAAAACAAGAATCTATAGAAGCACTTTCTGGAAAGAATGTTTACTATACCTCAATCGACATAATTAATGGCTCTCTTCCCTGTTAGACAGAAAGCTCCATGAAGGCAGAAACCATTGCCATCTCATTCATCTTATTCAAAGATGAACTCAGGCACATTAAAGATTTTAGGAGTTTATCTTAGCACAGATCTACTCACATAAGGCAGCACAAAATCAGAAGTGGTTAGGAGTTCTCAACATACAGGAGCTCTGAGAGAGACTTTTACTGAAAAAAGGCAAAAGCAAAGTAAGAAAATTATTGATTGGCCATAGCGTAATGTCTAATTTCTGTTTAATTGGTTGTCCTTAGTTTTCAATTTTACAACCCACAGGCATGTATAGGCTTATATTTTGATGTGCTTACTTGGGCAGCCACGACACTACTACAGTCACCTCAGTCTCATGGCCTCCTGCTTTAATTGATTTAACAATCTGTGTCCACAGTACTTGAGACAGTGCATAGCATAGAGTAAGTGTTGTGAGAATATTTTAGTGTTGAAATAAATTGAACTTAACCAAACTGAATTGAATTAGTTAAGAGTATTTAGTGTCTAATCACAAATTGGACAGAAATCTTTCTAAGCCATGATGAAAGCTCTTAATACAAGCAATGCTTTTTCTTTCTTCCTTGGTCTGATTCTGGAGAAAGAGAGAAAATATAAGCCCCACTAGCTTTCCACCCCAAGTGGGAAGACCAGGCATGAAATGGTAGCAAGGCCTGCACGTGTGGCTTACCCCATGGTTATTGAAGTGGTTTTCTGACATCCTCACTTCGATCATTCTGTCTCAGTCAGCTTGGGCTGCTATAACAAAATACCATAAACTAGAAGTTTATTTCTTACAATTCTGGAGGCTTTCCAGATCAAGTCACCAGCAGATTTACTATCTCATAAGAGCCTACTTTCTGGTTCATAGCTTTCTCATTGTGTCTTTACATTGTGGATGGGCTTCTTTTCTCAAAGTACTAATTTTTTAAATCCTCACCAAAGGGTATATTTATTAATTTTAGAGATAGAGAGAGAGAAACATTGATGTGAGAGACAAATATCAATCAGTTACCCCCCCACACATCTTGACCTGGAACCTACAACCTTTAGGCATATGGGATGATGCTCCAACCAACTGAACCAACCAGTCAGGGAAAAGCACTAATTTCTTTCATGAGGCCTTTGACCTAATCACATCCATAAAGCCCCACTTCCATAATGCAATACCTCTGAGTGTTAAATTTTCAACTTGAATTTTAGGGGGACATAAACATTCAATCTATAGCATTGGCCAAAAATAAACACTATTTCATAAAAGGATCTCTCTTTAAAATGCCAAATTATGTTTTAGTAGGAAAGTAAATGGTGAATCAGAAAAAGCAAAATATACTATTAAAAATATTCATATACCTGATGGTTACACATATACAAAATCTTTTAGATTAAAAAATATGACAAACTATTGAAACGTTTTACAGGTGCACATAAAGTCCACAAAATAAAATAAAATATTCAGTTATGGATGTGCTGGATCATTCTATTGTTAACTTCATAAAATTGGAACTCTGTGTTCCAGAATTACTTTCCCTATAAGGAAGCACAGTAGAGTTGGGCAACAGAAGAAGCTGCATCAAATTTGAGAAGCAAAAAGGTAGCAATGGCCATCACTCTCCTAAAGACTTTAGAGTTTAATTCAGAGTAGCGTAAAAGTGAGTTTATGGTTGTTCATATGGAAAATAATACAATAATAAATCATAATATAAGAATAAACTCTGTGTTTTGCATACTCACAACTGTAAACCACCCTGTATTGTAAGGGACAAACACAGAGGTGTCCACCTGGATCCAGCTCACCTTCCCTTTCCTCTATCATGTCTAGCTTTTCCTCCCCAACGTCTGGCCACCCTGAGCAACAGCCTTGGTCACCACCAGCTGCTTGTCTGTGCACCCACAGAGGGGTTAACTGTTCAGAAGCAGTAGCGATCTACAGCCCCGTGCCTTCTGATGCCTTCATGCAGCAACTTGTTTGTCAGATACCCCGAAAGCTCCTATTTGTTCCCCCTTTTCAGGGCTTTAGGAGGTGAGTTACTAACTTCTTTCTGATCTTCTCCATTAGAACTGTACTTCCCCCACTCTTCCTACAATTGTAAAATAAATCTCTTATTATATATCACTCATAGTGAATCTGCTTCCCTAACTGACGCATTAAATTTATGATGACAGTCACTATTTATTAGCATATATTTCTCTTTCAGTTTTATCAAACTAGAAATCATAGATGTGGGTAATAGCAATTTTATATTAATTCATTTTACTCTAAAATCTTTGAAAATTAAGACAAAGACAAACTGCATTTATATTTAGATGCTAAATAATGTATGGAACAATTATGTAATACTCTATATACTAGTAACATAGAAGTTGAGGCCAGAGGTAATTCTGATTATTTATATAATAATATCAAATACTATCATTTTACACACTTCATTTCTATCTTATAATATTTTCCTTCATGCTTAAAGCATATTATACAAATATGTTTCATACATAATGTAATGTTATTTTAAATTTATTTTAAATAATATAACTGATATCAGGAAAAATGTGCATGTTTCATCTTTTCCTCTTTCCAATGTCTTACCAGAGAAAAACATGTCCAAAAACATTTAAAAAGAAATGTTTAAATAAGCAAATTATTTAGTCCAAAAGAGGCTCAAATGCTAATTCACTATATCTGTGTTCCCATTCTTGTAATTGCACTCACTCATAAGATACAATACATATTACTGAACAAACTATGATTTTCTCAAGAGCATAGTTTCTTGAGAGCAAGAATTGTATCTTATCAATATTAGTATTGACAGTAAATAGTACAGTATCTGACACACAGTTGATGCAATATATTTTGAATAAATGAACTAATGAAACTCTCAGTCACTCCTTTCTTCTGTCAGTTACTTTCTTCTACTTATTATGGGTGCCTAACAAATTTTTCCAAAACAGCAGCTAAAAACAAAAGTAGTTAGTATCTCTCACTGTGGTTCAGGAATTGGTGGGCAGCTCAGCTGGATGGTTCTGTCTTAGGGGTCTCTCATGGTAGGGGTCAGATGGTGGCTGAGGCTGAGATGGCATCTTAAAGATTCCTTCATTTTTTTGTCTGGAGCAGTGCCTGGGGCTGGGACACATGGGGCTCCTTGAGCATCTTCTTTCTATGTCGCTGTGGTATCTCCCTATGGTCACTCTAACATTACGGCTTCATTGTAGTCAGACTTCTTAACGTTGGCTCGAGACTCTCAAGGCATGTGTCCTTTTATGGGAGGAGTGTCAAGAACTGCAGGACAGGTTGTGAACCCCCCCATACATACCTTATACATTTTCATTCAGTCTAATATCTAATGCTTTCTTAAGTCACTCCCTCGGTCAGTGCACATGCCTCATATTTAATGTAAAAACAAAGGTCTATACTTTCTTATTAAAATTTTTCCAATATATTTATAAGCTGAGAAAATGATTATCACCAATATAACAATGAGTTTAATTTGTACCCAGCCTCAACTTTTCCTTCTAAACAGCCAACATTCTTCTGAATGTCACAGTCCTAACCTTATAGTTCAGAGGTTTTATAATATCCAGAGTCACTGAAAAGGAGGATGTCTATAACAGGCAGTTCATATGTAGCTCACCAAAGTTTTAAGGCATGGACTCAAATCACTTCTGTTGGATAGTTTCATGAACAATATGGAGGTTTCTGTTAATACAAAACCTTCACCAGAGAGCAAAGAAAAACTATTCAGGTAACCTCAATGGCTAAGAATCATTCTCAGTTACTGAGTCCACTCAGTGTGCTTCCCTAAGCAGGGAAACACACTGTGTTGCATGGTCTCTCAGAATTCATTTCCTAATATCCAAATGGTCCTGTGTTTTCTCTGATATGTGCTTCAAGATAAAGATATTTTAGAAATTTTAAAAAAGCTAAAAAAAAATACTAAACATTTTTTCTCACTCCTACAGCTCCCCTAATTTTTCCCAAAGTAGTATACTGTCTGTCCCTGCTGAAGGCAAGGGTAATTTACAAAGAGGTGCAGAGGAAAAAAATTCACAGATTAATATTGCAGCATGCTCTCTGCAGCATGTATCAATAGTACAATTTATAAACACCAAAGGAAAGGATCTTCTCACATGTTAATTTCCTCATTCATGCTCACTAAGACATACTATTATTTTTATATAACTCTCTTCAGTAAAGATAGGAAAACTATATATATTTATATATGTATGTATGTGGTATATATACATATATATATATACACACACAGTCCTATATGTATTGGGTCTGGCAGAAGTAATGCCTGCTGGAGTGTGGTTCATAGGGTAATAATATGAGGGTAATAATTCATGGTTTTAATTTGAACATTTCACCTAAAATGTCATACAGTGTGCTTGAGTGTGATATTGTTATGTTACAGAATTAAATGCTTATGATTTTGTAATAAAAAGGGGCATTATTTGTGCTGGACCCTGTCTATAACATATATATCATATATATTACATATATATATATATATATATATATATATATATATATATATATACCATAAAACATTTGGAAATAAAAACCTGACTTGTTAATAAGGTAGCATTACCACAATCACTTGAGGCAGCAACAATGCTTAGTATAATGCCATCAACATAAAGAAAAATCTGAAATCAACCTGAGTAGCTGTCATATAATATCCTGAAAAACAAAATAAAAATTCCAGCCCAGAAATATCTTGAGCAATAAAAGGAATCAAAGGATTGATTTTGAAATGTAGCACTTTCTTTACAGATTATTGTAAACTAGAATTCAGTGGTAGAAAAATTTATTGGAATAAAAGTATTTTGCCTTCTCTCTCACATCCCACCCCATTTCTGCTTTGTAAGTCTTTGCCTCAGACATGTGGCATGATGGGAATGCAGAATGTGGAGTCAAAGGTTGTTGCTGAGTTTTAAAGTTTCCTCAGCCTTTTGACAAGAAAAAACTGAATGTGAGTGCATGTGTGTGCACACATGCATGTGTATGGGTAAAGTGAGAAGAGGGAAAGGCTTGGCGGGGGAAGGGCAGGGGCAGCGGCAGAGAAGCTGACCCAGCCCAGAAAGGGCTGTAGGTGGTGATGCAAGAGTAACAAGGACTCACACAGTCCCAGGTTTTAACAGCACCCTGACTGATAAGGGGCAGAAGTCAGAGGGAATTGCTGTGGGATGTACATGGGATTCAGATTTAAAAGGAAAAATCTCAATATCATTAAATATTTTATGTCACCAATGTAAGGTGTGTCAAAATACAATTTTTAAAGTGGTAAAAAAACATGAATCTCACACAAATAAATAGGGAACATGTATCAGCTCATAAATAAGGTTATCATCAGAATGATAAAGCTGGTTCAAAGTATGATAATGAAACTCACACACACATAGTCAATGAAAATGAAATAGAGAATTCCAATATAAAATTGCTGAATTACAAAACCAGTTAGTGTTGTCTTTCAGGACAATGAAAAGCAATCTTAAGAATTACTTTCTTTATGGAACAGAAATAATTTGTATCTCTTCACAATAGAATATTTTTATCTTATTAGATATTTTATAAGATACCATCTATTCTTACAAAGTTATAAAAGGTCCTATTCAATTGGAAATACCAAATCAAATAAACATACTTCCTTCTGAAAGATTAGAAAACCCTTTTTATAAAAAGCCCAAGCATGAAAATGAAGGTCATATGGTCAATTTTTTTGCCTTACTTTCAAATTTTGGATTTTTTTCTTCACAGATAGAAGCTATAGACCCCTCTTAGATATGGGAATAACTACAGGATTAAGTACAATGGGGTGGTTAGCAGAAAGTACTTTAATTAAAGACTCCTACCACAATCCCAGGAACAGGAGTAGAAGAAATTCCAAATGACCACTGTTAATTTGTCTGCAAGTCAGACAAGATAGGGATTTGGATATAAACTTAGCAAAGAGTAATAATAAATAAATGTGATACTTTTTACAATGTATTGTTATGTCTAAAATGTATTCTCAATAACACAACTATTTGCTGAAGGTTCACAAGAAAAACACAAGAACCCAGAAGAAAATATAAAATTTTGTCTTCCTTAAAAATATATGAATAGCCCAGCCTATCACAGATTGAGAAAAGTTTGCTTCTTTGATTTTAGTTTAAGACATCATATAGCCTGATACTATGGTAGTTGGGTTTACCAGGTTGTCAAGCATTTTCCACTGACCAGACAAGCTTGATGCCAACTTTAACTCTACAAAGTGAAATGAATTCAAATGTTTTAAAGCCTACTTTTGAAGAAACTAATGGGTGATTGTAAAAAATAAAATAATGGCTATACCCTTAGAAAAACTCACTAGATTCATGGGAGAAACTAAGCACACACAAGCACACACACACAAACCTCATATAAAAACTCATTAAAGAAAAATATATTAACTGGAAAAAAAAGAGGGAGAGAAAAGGTACATGCATTTGTTCTGCCCAGAAATATTTGAATGCAACATGGGAAATTCCAGATCAACTCAAACAGGTAAGTAGGGACAATTAGATTGTTCAGCTCAGCCTGACTTGAACTACTCTGAGACAAGTCCCCTGTACTACGTGCACGTAATATTGTAGTGTTCTGCTACATTGTTTCCAGTCACAGACTTCTCTAGGGGCACTTCCCTTTCTCCCCCGGTTTCATTTGCAGGAAATATAAATTCTCTCCCCATTGTGGTCGGGAGGCAAGAGTGGAGGCAGCTTGGTCACCTTTCAATATTCTCGACGGCAAAGGATCTTCTGTAAACATCAAAAGAAAAAATTTCATAGTATTCAAAGTAAATAAATATAGATATAGATAGATAGATAGATGATAGATAGATACATAGATAGATAGATAGATAGATAGATAGATAGATGATAGATAGATAGATAGATTGATAGATAGATAGATAGATAGATAGATAGATAGATAGATGATAAATAGATAAATAGATTGAAGCTCATGCTTGTTCTGCAACTCCTAGAGAGTTTCCAAAGACCAGGTGACCTCAGTCATCAAAGAAACTGCAGGCACATAGGGCAAGACTTATGGAGGGCATGCCTTTCTTGAAGGAACTTGAAATTAAATGATAGCTTTCTGTAGACACAGGAGCTCTAAAAAATTCTCTATGTACAGAGATGTATTAACTCTCAGAGGTATATTTTCCATTCAGTACACAAGCAGTTTAGCTGCTTGACTCCCACAGATGTTAACAGTGGCTATGCAGTCAAATTTTAATCTGCCACTATGGACCTGGACCCTACAGCTTTCTTTCTCACTGTAGAGAGTTAGTTCACTTGTTGCTAATGGAAAAGAAAACATAAATAAAAGGAACCATTTACCTTGCAGCATCAGGCAGCAATACACTCAGCTGTATTTAAAATACCCATTTTAAAATTTAGAAAGAGCTGTCTGTGAACTTTTGCTGAGGCCAAACTGTGTAAAAGATTTAAAAATATGCATGTTTTGTTAGACCAATGAGCAAAATGTTTACTTATTTTCTTAGAATCACAGCATTATAGAAACCTATTTTCTAACATTTAAGCTACTGATTATTTTGGCAGCATGTATAGTGGTACTTATATCAATGCATTTTTCATTAATCCTTTCAGAGTTCCTTGCTTTATGAGTCTATTAAAAGCATTCAACTCTGTTCCCAGAAAGAAGCACATATGTCCAAATCTGGTAACAAGATTTCATAAAATACACAAATTCCCTCAAACCCACTCATGAATATAAATCCCAATTTAAGAATCCTTAATCTAAAAGATCCACATAAATATTACCAAACTGCTCTGTGAGTTTGCAGTGAAAGAGCAGTAAATGTGTTTTATTGTATTTGAAAAAATGGTGCTAAATAAAGCTATTGTATTTTCTATTACAATTGCTCTCTTCATGTAATGGGGAGGACATCTCACTGACACCATGGCACCTATGGTATAGTATATGGTACGTTTTTATAAGAGAAATATGGCCACTTTAATGAAACTGATTGGTCTGCCAGTGAATTCAGTAAAAACAACCAGCAAACAGAGTAAGCAACTACTCATTTTATTCAATTAACTCACCAGAGATACTTGTCCAGTGAACATTATATTTGGTGAAGCCAATTCATATTCTCTGCCAGCTCACTGCCAAAATTATTCTCAGCACCCTAATTTCCTATGAAACAATACACATGCCATAATCCCCTTCAGTATCTCCAGTGACAAGTCATTTGCCAAAATGACAACAGCAATAAAGTACGCACCTGCCAGCTTATGTAGTATGTTATGTGAAAGGAAAGGACTTAATACCCGGTTAACATTCGTCTTTGATTGAATTTCTGCCATGTTCAGGGCATTCCATGAAATTAAAAACAGAAGTGGAAAACTTTATTTCTGCCCTTCAGCATCCTTACAATCAGGTTGGCAAGTGGGGAAGGCATGGACAAAACCAGTAGAAACATAAACGTACATCCACAAATGTAGAAATGGAGTCACAGTCTACTCAAACTGAGTGAAGCATTACCCAAAGGTTAAGTAACAAAGCACCTGGAAATGACAGCAGAAAAATACCATTCTGAACAAGCATCAGGAACTTTGGAGAAGGTCAAAAGTCTGATTTAGAGGGGAGTAGTTTTAAAAGCATTTCATTTAAAATGTTACCTGATGATATTAATTCTTCCAATACGGTATATGTTTCCATTTGTTTGTATCTTCCTTGATTTCTTTCCTCAGTGGTATGTCATTTTCTGAATATAGGTCTTTTACCTCTTTGGTTAGGTTTATTCCTAGGTATTTTATTTTTCTTTTTGCTATTTCAAATGGGATTGTTTCCTAGATTTCTGCTTCTGCTGTTTCATTGGTGGTGTACAGAACTGCCTTTGATTTCTGGATATTGACTTTGTATCCTGCTGTTTTGCCAAATTCGTTTATTAGGTCAAGCAGTTTTTTGGTAGAGTCTATAGGATTTTCTACGTACACTATCAGGTCATCTTCAAACAATGACAGTTTTGTTTCCTCCTTTCTGATTTGGGTGTTTTTTATTTCCTTTTCTTGTCTGATTGCTGTGGCTAAACCTTCCAATACTATATTGAATAAAAGTGTTGATAGTGGACAATCTTGTATTGTTCCTGTTCTTAGTGGAAAAGATTTTAGTTTTTGCCCATTGAGTATGAGGCTGGCTGTAGGTCTCTCACATATGGCCTTTATTATGTTGAGGAATGTCCCCTCTATTCTCATTTTGCTGAATGTCCATACTACCCAAAGCAATTTACACATTCAACGCAATACCTATTAAAGTACCAATGGCTTATTTCACAGACATAAAATAAACACTTTAAAAATTTATATGGAACCACAAACGACCCCAAATAGCTGCTGCAATTTTGAGAAAGAAGAATAAAGTAGAAGGGATCACAATACCTGACACTAAACTATACTACAAGGCCACTGTAATCAAAACAGCCTGGTACTGGCATAAAAACAGGCACATGGACCAATGGAACAGAACAGAGAGCCCAGTAATAAACCCAAGTCTCTATGGTCAATTGATATTTGACAAAGGAGGCAGCAACATAAAATGGAGTAAAAATAGCCTCTTCAACAAATGGTGCTGGGAGAACTGGACAGCTACCTGCAAAAAAATGAAACTAGAACACCAACTTACACCTGATACAAAAATAAATTCAAGATGGATAAAAGACTTAAATATAAACCGTGACACCATTAAAGTAATAGCAGAGAACATAGGTAGAAAAATCTCAGATATATCACGCAAAAACTTTTTTACTGACATGTCCCCTAGAGCAAGAGACATAAAAGAAAGAATAAACAAATGGGACCTCATCAAAATAAAAAGCTTCTGCACAGCTAAAGAAAACCATATCAAAATAAAAAGAGAATCAACTGTATGGGAAAACATATTTGCCAATGATACCTCAGATAAGGGCTTAATCTCCAAAATATATAAAGAACTTACACAACTCCACTCTAAGAAGACAAGCAACCCAATTAAAAAATGGGCAAAGGACTTGAACAGACACTTCTCTAAGGAGGACATACAGAAGATCCAAAATCACATGAAACGATGTTCAATATCGCTAGCTATCAGAGAGATGCAGATTAAAACCACAATGAGGTACCACTTCACACCAGTCAGAATGGCCATCATAAGCAAAGCA